>JZLH01S0104834.1:16393-41278 GCA_001188425.1 Eucidaris tribuloides | reverse complement strand
TCCACAATTTAATTAATTTTAAAAGAAAGAGAAAAATATCTCCTACAAGACAGTGCAAAAATGATGAAAATCGGATAAGAAATAAGGAAGTTATGACATTTTGAAATTTCACATTTTGTCGGAAAACATTTCTTGACCAGTCCTTAATGAATATTCAAATGAGCGATCTTGGATGATGTCATTCTCTCCATTTTTTTATTTTTTTTTATGAATCTTTTGAACATTTTAATGTTTAGCTCACCACTTGAATATCCCCATATCAAAATTATAGCAGTAAACATTATTTCTCACTTATGATTGCGGTCGGCTTTAATAAGGCACAGCGTTTTATATCTCATAGCTGAAATATGAGTTTTGTTGTTTCTGCATACTGAAATTATAGAAAATTGTTGAGTCGATAAGCGCTACGTGGGGCCCATCTGGGCCCCCAAATTGCTTATGGGCTTACCATATAGTCCCATAGGCTTTTTGGGTGCAGTGCTTAGCGCCCGCAGATGGTTTACTCCGTATGCGGACCCATTGTGGTCAGAAAAATTATGGGACCATATTGGAGGCCCCGTATGGCGCTTGCTACTCTGGGATCCCACCTGCATCTGTTATATTTCAGACAAAACGCATTTCAAAATTATGCATTTCAAGTTTCAGGCTTTTTAAAACTTTTCAGTTGATTTTGAACAAAAGATTAATAGAATAAATTAGACATAATCAATAATTGAAAATTCTGCTTCAAAGTTTTGACCCTGACTTGGTCGACGGAAAAATTTTCGCCGGCCAAAAAGAAAATTTCACAGCCAAAACACTTTCATGCACCAAATTCGAGGCCAAATCTTGAAACAAAAATGGAATATACCACATGCATTTCGCAGGGGGATGCTGTGCCCCCTAGAAAAATTATCTGCGGGGTGCTGCACCGCAGCACCCCCGCTTCCAGAGGCCCACATACTCGCGGACAGTCTGTACCGCGCGGCCATTATCGGGTACGTTGGTTGTGCGCGACAAACGAGCTGTGAGGACCTGCCCAATTTTGAGATTTACGGGAAATCGAAGATCGCCGTAATTCGCTGGCTAACAGAAGGCATCATATTTCATCAATAATTAGGAAGAAGAAAACCGTTAAATATTTTAACTTGCAATTTTAGATATAAGACCACAAATATATTCAGCGAAACACCTAGTAGAATCAGTACTTGTCCTCGTCATGCGTACACACAAAAGCGATTACCAAAAGCCCTCTCGTTCCAACATCTGCTCAGCGTCAAGAAGGGAGGAGCCAATAAATTCAAATTTGAACAGTTAAACAGATAAAATAAACACAACCTTTATTTCTATTTACACGAAAATCAAAGTTTTTATGCAAAACCATGATAATGCTCAACTCAATTACAGCAACGTCTTATGATGAATATTATTTTTTCCCAAGTCTTATTGATTTTTTTAAACACCAGAATCGATTTTATTGTTTAAACCTTCCATTTACAGCTGCCCTTCATGATTAAGCCAATGATCGTTTGCGCGAAAAGGAGACGTTACAATGTAATGGCGAAAATTTTCACTGTCAAAATCCTGCAGTTACCGTCCTACTATATATTTGAATTTTCTGAAAGTAATATTAACTCTTCAACTATTTTTTTACTAAAAATAAAGTACTCAAGTATTAATGCTACACTGCCATATATTACGACCTGACTATGTTTGACATAAATTTTTATCTTTAAATCTAAACTTGTGATAGATGTAGAGCAAAAAATTGACACACACAGACTAAAGCATTATCCGGACATGGTTACGCGCCGAGAATCGCGCAAAAATCACGCCAACGCTGCAAGAGGCTTGAAACGCGTGAGCGCACCTTGGGCAGATGTTACTTATGCTGCTATCGTAGTCGCATGTTCAACCACCATAAAATATTTATTTCGCTCTATAAAAACAAAATAAAAATGTTAAAATTTTGGAAAATTATGTAAGCTCAGTAAAAAATTAAATAAAACCTTAGATATACGTGAAAAATGCCGCCTATAACAGGCCTGCAGGTTAGACTATCAAAAAAATAGAAAAAAGTTAAAATTTTACCTCAACTTTTGTCTGCCCTCTTCGTCGAATCCTTCGATTTAAGACTATGTGATTCATAACAACTTGATTAGAGTAATCACCTTACATTGCAATAATATTAAATTTATCTCCCCAAAAACTCATTTGCAAAAATTATCACACATAATAAAATACCTTATATAATAAGTGTATTTTAACAAGAAAAATACCTTCATTTGTAGCTAAAATAAAAAAGTAATCGTTAATTTGGTGTTTCAAAACAAAGCATTGATGAAAGAGGATGATTGAAATAATCGGCTACCGCATGTTCATATATTGCATAAATTTACTGATTTAACGATTTTTAAGTTTGAAAAGGGGGCAAATTTTTTGTTGTACACATTTTCAAGGTTAAACAAATACGCTGTCGCAGTTTAAATTTTTGACGTAATTTTACGCATTTTACGTAATAATGGCGGCGCGCAACAGACTGTCGCATTGTACGGACGTGGGGCCATGTCACATTTGCCATGCAGCAAATACTTGTGAATGCAGGTGTGTGCACACAAGACATATTCCAATAAATGCAAAATTATAAATACACATGTAAATGCAAAGAGATAGATATGTGCGGGTGGTTTTTTTTTCATTGTAGTTGGAATATCTACCGGGAAACTAATTGTGATTGGACTGTCAATAACACCCGAAGAGTTTGAGGAGACAGGAGGAGGGGGGAGGGGGGATTTAGCCATCAGACTTTTATTCTGTTTATGTTCACTTGTATCAACTTGAAGAGTGTTCTGCAGAAAGTGTCTTTTTAATAGAGTTGGGAGCTGTAGAAAGCCCGACATCTTTTGACATTTACTTGCAACTTTGCTTCAGCGTGGGATTTCTGGCCTGTGTGTTCATTACAGGCCCACTTATGCACTTTGGTGTAAGTAGAATATTCAGCACTGGTAGTGTTTTTACTTCTTGCAAGTTTATTAGTGGGTTGTATTTTATGATACCTGTATATAATCTTGAAATACATATTTATGCGCAAATCTTATTCTATAATAGTGTCTACTGTTTAGTGCTCCAGTTAAAATATTTGTCTTGCTTCACAAACATGTTTTTGCAGATACATGAAATAAAGTGGTCATTCATGTTTTGGCAGAAAATTCAACTAAGGGTAAGGTGATAATGTATAAATCATCACAGAATGAGTAGAGGTCTTTTTTCCCCTTTTAAAACAGCACTAATAAAGAGACATAGAAGTAGTTTATAGACTGATTAGTGGTCTTTGATACTGTAAAGTTACTGTTGACCTTCATGTAAAGGTATGCATTCAGTTGACTAATGAAGCTATTATTGAAAAAAAGAAACTTTCATGTTTTAACAGGTGGAAGCCATGCGAGCAGATAGTTTTGAGCAGGTGCAGCAAGTCGTTTGATTGGTCCTGAACATTGCAGCTCATCACTGCATCTTTCCCCACAAAGAATTCCAGAAAACAGGAATTACAACATCAAGCTGCTGCCTTCAAATCTAACTAGAGACATTGCATTTATTTTTTTTCCCTTTCTCTTCAAATACAGTAAATGATTGCTATTTATTCTCTTTTTTTCTAGATTATACGTTTTTAATGAAATTTCCAATTTTCCATGCAGGTCCAGAACAAAAATCGGTGGCCTTGTCTAAGTTCACGAAGCTATGGAAGACCCTGCTCCCTTATGTTACCATCATCAAGCCGGCAACAGACCTCTGTTGGATTTACCCCCCACCCCCCCCCCCAAAAAAAAAAAATCTTATCCTCAAGGAAGTAAGCAATTTAGCAAGTACTTTTTAACATGTGTATGCATTGTTCACAAATCTATTATGATTCTCTTTCTTGGTGTTTTTTAGTGGTAATACATTTTAATCTCTTTTCCATGCTGAAACGAAAAAATAAACATGCAATCTCATGGAAACACACATTCAAAAGACAATACTCACAATAATTCTACTCAGTAACAATAATTGTTCATTCTTTTTCTTCGTTATTAATGTTATTGCAAGCGATTCCATTTTATTTTTGTCAGGTGAATGTTCCAGATAAAGATAAGTCCGAGGCCCTTCGATGCAAGAAGACTACCTTCTGGCTGCAAGATGCGAAAGGGACCACTACAATGCTCTCTGCCAGGATTCCAAAAATGTCGCAAGACAACTGCATATTCCACCGCGAAGGCCCCGGGTGCAATCTCCCGCCGGGGGTAATCGCTGCGGACGACCTTCCAAGCTAAGACAATAGGGGTACTCCTACACGGCCCATCCGTCTAAAAAAGGGGGCGCCCCACCCAAAGAGATCCGGTGGACCGGTGCCTTTAGGTCCATCTTGGCGACCGAGTCCCAGGCGCCTTATGTGGTCTACGATAGCCATTTCCACCTCGATTTCAAGGAGCGAAGCACAGGCAGGAGGGGAATGCCGGCAGTTTATTCGGTGGCCCAGAGATGGCCCCAAGTAGATGTGCAGCTGCGCCATGGGGTGGTAAAAGAGAATACACAGTACTGGTTGATGATGAAAAATCTTTCATCAAAATTTCACATTTCATTAGTTTCCAGATGAGAGTAAATTACATTTGCATTATAATGTGGGACTAATTCACTTCATATGCAATAAAAAGTTGAGGGATTGGCAATTTGAGTACCCGACTGAGTGCACTCAGTTGCTGCAGTGTGTATGGCAACAATGAAAATAGTCCCACATATTGATTTCTGTGTTAGTACTTTGTCAGCAGTGGGGATTTGTGTAGCAGATTTGTCCAAAACAAAGTGTTCTGTTGTTTTCAACTACTCTCTCCTGTACTATAGTGACAGTTTTAGAATACCATCTGTTCACAAAAGGTTTGAAAGCAGCTGATATTAAAATGATATTCTTCTGCAAGTAATCAACCAGTACTGTGTATTCTCTTTAATTATTCTCAAGAGTTGTATGGCACCAAGAAACTGAGCATAAACCTGGAAAAAGTGAGGCAGGAGATGGTGACCATGATGCACAAGTATTGCGATACATCTCGGGATGTATACCATATGCTCTGCTGAAGCGGTACAAAAAGTCCAAGCAGGCATTAGCTAAATGCTGTGTTTATACTACATGTTCCCGGCGGCCACGGCAACCACGTTTCAGGCCACCGTGGACAAAACGGGATGGACGCGAGACCACGCGAATGACAGGCTGGGCAAACGTGACAGTCTGTGATTGCCGTAGATGCCGGGCCAGATTTACATGTATTAACCGTCAAAAAATTTGCCATGGTAGTCACGGTGAGCATGAGAAACCTAGTAGGGCGGAGAAAAACGAGAATGCAATAAAACTTGACAGTACGTTATAGGCCGTAACAGCAATTAGAGGTAATCCGTAGCGGGTCTTTCCGCGTGGTCTCACGTCCATCCCGTTTTGTCCACCGTGACCTGAAACGTGGTTGCCGTGGCCGCCAGGAACATAGTGTAAACACGGCATAAGCAGTATGATGAAATCCTGCAGACATGGAAAACCAAAGATGAGGAGGAAACAATGGCTCCATCGTTTCTGTTGTACACAGTAGCATGGATAGAAATGCAGTGCAGAATAGAGGTGGAAAGTTCAGGTGACTCTAAGGTGTTTAGGTTCTTTTGGGTTCGGAGAAAGTTTCCACAGCATTTCTGCTACAAAGTAATTTCAATCCTTTGAAGACAATTTATGGTAAAGAGAGTTTGAGAAATATTTCCAACCATTTACAGGAAACTCAATGCCTATTTGCATACATGTGAAGTTTGTGGAGTTAAAATCCTTCTTGATTCTGTAAAAACAATTTACAATGATCATGCAAGTGGGCAGTTCAAGAAATTATGGGTACACATAAGGTATGCCAACGAAGTCCAGAGCAGAAAGCCGTGTCTAACACAAAGAAATCAAACAATGAATCAAAACATGCACTGCTCCGACGATCACAGAGTTTAGCAAGCCTACCTCTACAACCTCATTTCTCAACATACATGTACTTCAGATTACAGTTATAAACTCCACTGTAGTGAAGGCCCCACAATTTTAATGTTCCAGAATTTATTCCAAAGGGCGAAAACATGTCTTGATTTCTGTATTCCAAAAACATGGAATAGTTTGCCAGCACATGTTTGATTATGTACATCAATTGACTCATTTAAGCAGAAGCTCAAGACTTTTTCTTATTTTAATTATGGAGTTGTAAAGTAATGTTATAATCTGGAGAGCTATTATGTAAAGCGCATAGAGCAGTTTTACATTGATTATGCGCTATATAAACGGTGCCAGAATGTTTAATATTACTATTAATATTATTATCAATAATATTAATATTATTATCATTATTACTATCATTATGGATAGCCCTTCCACCAAAAGCTCAAGGCAACCAAGCAACATGATTCCAAGAACACTAGATAAGAACAAGAGGTATGTGTGCACACAAGACATGTTTCAATAAATGATAAGAATCCTGAGCTGCAAAACCAATGGAAAGATGCATTGTTTATCATTACATGATTATTAAATTTTAAAAGACAAAGACCAACACTCTTGCAAGGCCTTTCCGGTTACTCCAGTTGTGATAAGTGTAACCAAAGAGACTTGTAGGTTGGATGAATGATGAATCAAATTTAACATCTTTTTGACATGTTAGAATACATAATCACAATAATGTACATGAACAGAAACGGACAGAAGAGCAAGTACAGAGGCATGCAGCTGATGCCTTATCACTAGGTGATGATGTTTTTGGTGTAAAGGGGCCATCATTTTTATTTAATGTTCCCAAATTTGATGTTGTAGGAGGATTCCCAAGGGGAATGGACATGTTAGAATACATAATCACAATAATGTACATGAACAGAAACGGACAGATTAGCAAGTTACGAAGGCATGCAGCTGATGCTTTTTCACTAGGAGATCATGTTTTTGGTGTAGGTGGTTTCGCACCAGATCCACTACATGCTGTTGACTTGGGAGTCTGTCGTCAAGTTGGATCCTTGTGGTTTGATTCTATTCATCATAATGAAGAATGGTATATAGGGGGGGGGGGTGTCAATAGCAGAGATGGATACGAGATTTACATCATTCCACCCCCAACAGAAGTGACAAGAACTCCACATTTAGTGTCAGATCATGGCCAGTGGAAAGAATCTGAATGGAGGTCTTGGATTTTTTATTATAGTCTGATTGATGTCAAGGGAATACTTCCTTTAAGATTTTTGGCAAATTTGATGTTACTTGTAGACTCAGTTTAAACATTGAGCAAGGATAAGATAAGTCAGGTAGATTTTACAAGAGCAACTGTTTCCTTAAGCAAGTTTGTAATGATGTTCCAACAGTTATATTCCAGAGTATGCATGTCATTCGGTGAACCTGGCCAAAAGAATTCCCTGTCGTATGTGTCTCTGGCCAGGCAGATAAACACAGGCAAACGGAAGGGAATCCCAGAAGATGAAATCGTAGAGGCTGTTGTATGGGCAATAATTCCTGGACTCCCATTACAGAGTTATTTGGAGGGTCGGGAGGACATGGACCTCCCGATGCTGCATCGCATTTTAAGGTCGCACTACAGGGAAAAAGATGCGACTGCGGTATTCCAAGAGCTAAAGACTGCAGTGCAGGGCCAAAAAGAGGGTGCTCGACTTGAAACAAAAAGTATTATTTGCATCAGGTGAGAGTGGCGCCACCATACCATATGACGGACAACAAACACAGAAGATGGCACACCGATCAATATCGACTGGCCTACACAACCCGCTAATTCAAAATGAATTGAGGCAAACTCTGCGAGGAGACGATTCGGATGAGGAGCTGCTGGAAGTAGTGTCCGGAGTGGTATCGGAGGAAAACAAACGACAGTCAAAGCTCAAGCCTCGAAAAGCCACCATCTCCAGTCCAACGGAAACCACCAAGTCTGAGAAAGCTACGTCACTTCCTAAGACAAAATCCCAGCCTCCTTCAAACATCCACCAACTTCTTCATTTACCACAATGTACCAGAACCTGGGGTCCACTTTGGGCATTTTCTTCTACATGGAATGAAGGATATATAGCTAGCATTACAAATTTTCTTCTACATGGATTGAAGGATATATAGCTAGCATTAAAAAACTCTTCCATGGTACCAGAGCTGTACCCAAGCAAAGAACTAAAACCTTCTTGTTAAGGCAAGCAGCAACAGGCCTGTAAAGGAGAACACATAATCTGGATGGTCCAGCGAGGGAGTTTTTGCAAAGAAATCTTATTGGACGTACACACATTCTGAAAGCACATGGAGTTTCTGATGGTGTATACATGTGGGGATCATGCATATTTCAGAGTGCTTCACTTCTGGAGAGTTTCACCAATCGGAGGGTCAGCCCTCTGGACCTGGCGGCGAAAGATTCGCTGATGCATTGCGAAGATGAGAGAGAAGGCCAAAGATGTGGCCAGAGGCAGGGGAGGGGCAATGCGTTAGATCTTGATCCACCCCCCCCCCCCACGTGGTGGTTCCCGGGGAGAGTTCCCCCCTCCCAATGGAAGCACCGGAGAGGGGTTCGGTGCCCCCTCCCCCTCCTCCCCCTAATAATCCACCCCCTAATCTGCCATCGGTAGCCCAGGGACACGGGTGGAATTTGAGGAGGGAAGGGCTCTGCCCCTGACCGCGGGCCGTGTTAGTGGTAATGTAAAGTTGGTATTTTGTACATAATTAACAGTTTATACATAGTTTTGATAAGTGTTTTTAAAAGGCATTTTAAAAGGTGTTTAAAAAGTTTTTAGAACTACTGGTTGCCCACGGGCAGTTGGATTTTTACTCATTGAATTTTACGACTGGAAGTCACAGCCAGGGTTTATAATTTTGTTAGTAATTGCCATGTGATTCGCTGGTGATTCCGAACGTAATTCGTAATGATTTTACAGAGTAATTTTCTCCAGTGATTTACGTGTAACCCTTATTTCCCCCCCTCCCCCCCCCCCCGACTAAAAAAAAATAAACAGATGTGTATGCAGGTGGTCGAAGCACTCTAATCACTACATGGCCATCTACGTGCAAGAAAAAGAAGACTTATGACAACATCAAGACGCTTGTCAAAGAAGTCATCGAGCAGTAAAGGGACGATGACAAATCCTTAATGAGCAAACTTGAAATGCGAGAGGATGACCCCAGAAGGATCCGTCCAAGCTTAAGAAGACTTACGACAACATCAAGACACTTGTCAAAGATGTCATCGAGCGGTGAAGGGACGATGACAAACCCTTAATGAGCAAGGTTGAAATGCGGGAGGATGACCCCAGAAGGATCCGTCCACGCTTAAGAAGACTTACGACAGCATCAAGATAATTTACTTGTCAAAGATGTCATCGAGCACTGAAGGGACGATGACAAACCCTTAATGAGCAAAGTTGAAAGCGAGAGGATGACCCCAGAAGGATCCGTCCAAGCTTAAGAAGACTTACGACAACATCAAGACACTTGTCAAAGATGTCATCGAGCGGTGAAGGGACGATGACAAACCCTTAATGAGCAAGGTTGAAATGCAGGAGGATGACCCCAGAAGGATCCGTCCAAGCTTAAGAAGACTTACGACAACATCAAGACACTTGTCAAAGATGTCATCGAGCGGTGAAGGAACGATGACAAACCCTTAATGAGCAAAGTTGAAATGTGGGAGGATGACCCCAGAAGGATCCGTCCATGCTTGCCACCCATGTCACCTTCTCCACTGAAAGAAATTCTTCAGCGGAGAAAATCTTCTTTCTCAACCTAAGCAGGTTTTAATCAGTCCATGTCTTTTCATGTTCGTAATGTTACATATCAAGTCCGTCTTGTAATTTCAGACAAATGCTAAATGTTACAAAAACATTGGTATCACCGGACTGAGGTCATGTGATCATGACATAGGAATTTAAATTTCAGTGAATTAGAAGAAAGTTGGTGTCACCTACACACAAACGTTCATGACAGTTTACAGGGGGGTCCCATTGGGTTTTCAGAGCGGAAGAACAGGTGCTAATCAAGATTCCCCATTTCAATTCCAAAGGTATCATGTACTTACGCACATGTTGGGCATTTGAGGGGCCATACAGAACAGTCTCTTCAGGTAAAAAAAGAAAATTTCTTTTAAATTCTTAAATTTCTGAAAACATATGAAATACATGAAGAAATGTCTGAATCAGTAGACAATGTCATACACATGCACCACCTAATTCAAAGTGCAATACTAGGCATATTTTGTGACATCATTTTAGACAAATATTTCTCAATACTTGTTGATGAAACAAAAGACTTGCCAACAAAGAACAGCTGATTTTGTCATTAGATATGCTTTTGATGGTGAAATTCATGAGGTGTTTGCAGGATTCGGTTGTGCACAAGCTATTCTGAACACTTTTCTTCAAATGATTCCTTTCTCCTCATGAACTCCTGCTTCAGACAGAGTTTGAGTGAGTGGGATACTCCAAAGAGAGCAGTTTGATGCGGTGTGAAATTTGCAGAGAATATGACTAAAAAACCAATAAAAGTCCACTTCTGGATGCACGAACTCATTCAGAAAGCAACTGATGCTTCAATCCCATGCCAAGTGTCACTCACATCAAAGATGAAAGGAAGTGAAAAAAAGACACCCCTCACTTCTTCACTCTATCATGTGTTGTAAGCAGAATGGGGCAAGATCAGATAAAGAGACTCATGAACAGCACATACTTCATCCCAAAGGAGGAGTTGTTGTCATTCCATTTTCTTCCAAGCCTAGTTTTCTACGAAGAAAGAGTTGTCATTTTTGTTGTAGTGAAGTACGGGTTATGATAGTACAAAACTAGGTGCAAGATTTCCTGATTTCCACTGGCATCACACATACAACATTTAGGTCCGGATACAATACTGCTGTCCAACGACAAAAGGAAGCAACTCTGAAAGAACAGTGTTGTAGTAAATGTCAAATGTCAAAAATTTGCTATTTTGCTTTCTTTTACAAATCTTCATTCCTTTACATGAATATTGAGAAAGGTACACAGACATTCATATCGTCGGCGTTCATCCGAACCGTCGTATCGCTATACAACAGTTTGATTGACCGCGCCTCCAGGAGCGAACGCGTTCAAACCGAACTGTCGTATGTGTTCCCGGAGGCGCGGTCAATCAAATTGTCATATAGCGATACGACGGTTCGGATGAACGCCGACGATATATGCCCTTATTTTCAACCATTGTAAAGAGTAATCACCTCATTACATCTAAAAGTTTAATACAAAGAAAATCAGAGTTACCTCCTTTTGTCACTGTAAGGCAGAATTCGTATCAAGGTTTACGGTATGGTCACATATCGACCGAATCAGAGTAAGGCGTTTTGTGTTCTATCTTAAAGGTAAATGACATGTTTGGGGGTAGTCCTGACGAACGACAGACGCATCGAACGACACAAAGAATTGATCTAAGCTCAGGTGAGTAAAATCAATAAAATCCAGCATTCTGGTGCCAAACTCATTTCAAAAGCAATGATGTTCAATCCATCCAAGTTGTCACTCACTTCAAAGATGAAGCAAGTAAAAAAGACACCCCGCGACGAAATTCACTTCTATACGTGTTGTAAGCAATGGGCAAAGATCAGAGTACAAGAGACTCATGGGACGTGCGTTCATCGCAGCGGTAACACCTTGACTTCCCGACTAGAGATCCGTGGTTCGAGCCCACTCGTGGCGGCTGCTTTTCTTGGTTAAGCACTTTATCCCATTACCCTGTTCCTCGCATTAGACGTAAAAGCGGAAAGATCCGTGTTGAGATTAGAAAACCCTCAGTCATATAACAGAACCACACATTCTCAAACAGAAGTGTGAAAACCCAGTGTGATGATCCGATTCCTACACTTCAACATTTTCGGTCCCCTTCTATGCCTTATCAGCTGCTCGCTTGCTGAAAGGATACAACGCTCCATATGCATGCCTATGTCCGCAAATCAGCCATTCGCTTCCAAGCATGACTATTTATACCATATAAATAACATAAATAAATAAATGACAGCACATACTTCTCCAAAGGAGGAGATGTTGTCATTCATTTCTTCCAAGCTAGTTTTCTACGAAGAAAGAGTTTTCATTTTTGTTCCAGGACGTACGAGTTGTGATAGACAACAACTACTGCCCAAAAATTTCCTTCCCACTGTCTCACACCATGTATTTGTTGTATGGTGGACCAATACCTGCCTGGTTTACATTTTTCAGTCCTCTTCTTTCGATTGAAGCTGACTTTCATCAGACTATCCTTCATCCGCAATATAATAATGATTTAGCTCATTCTGCAGCAAAATTAATTCTCTTTTGAATCGTGAACAAGCAATCTTGCATTGCACTGTTGAATAAGTGAATAATGCAAAAATCAGTTAACGAGGGTAATCTGTTGATAAGCCGGACGAGATACGGGACGAGTTGTAAATCTCTAGAGAAATTGCAAATTCAACCTGCTACTCTTTTTTTTTTCACTATTTGCAGCAGAAAGCTATCTTAGATCTTCATGACTAGCATCTGACTACCTTGACACATATTCACTTTCCATATTCTCAATGTAAATGAACTTAATTTCTTCAGTCATTAATTTACTATAATAATAAATGCGTGTAGCTTGTGCTGCATTGACTTGTACACGTTTTTGAAGCATGATTTAGTACTGCATGTAACGACACACAAGTATTTCACTCAGGCTATATTTTGTTTGAACTTTAAATTACAATCACCAATCCATTATTAAACACAGTCTACTAATTACTGTTAAAATTTTAGTTAGTTTGTGAATAAAGTTTGTTTATATTTGTTTAATTAATGTTTGCTGTAACAAAATCGTCAACACATTTAAACAAATTTGTAAATTGCATTCACTCCTCTGAAAAAATCAAAAAGTAGTAAACCATACATTTTCTAAAACTATAAAGTGTCTTACAACACTACATCAATTGAACCATGACTTGTACTGGACAAGCTGCAATGATTGGTCCATTAATATCAACAAAAATATACGATTTTTGTGAATTACCCTTAATTTTTTACCACCCTGCTAGTAGCAATATTGACCTTCATGTTAGATTTCTGAAGTATACAGCTTCTCAGAAAAGTATCTTTTGTTGCTCTGCATAATATTTTGGATTATATTGCTTTTTTAAATTGCAAGAGCAGTGACAAAATTCATATTTTCGGTTGCCTCTGTAACGCAAATAATGTTGTCCCACCATACACACTTCTGACCACATACAACATTTAGTTCCGGATACTAATATGCTGTCCAAGAAAAGGAACCAACTCTGAAAGAACCAGTGTATTGTAGTACAATGTCAAATATCAAAATTTCGCATTTTGCTTCTTTTACAAATTATTCATTTCCTTACATGAAATATTGAGAAATCTACACACGATCCAGTGTTAGTCTGTGTCCTTGTTTGTCAAACTAGTACAATATGTGCCGATACAAATTGGCACATTAATTTTATATCGGGCGATAGGAAATTCTGCAACACAGCAGTCTATGGAGAAAAGCTGGAATGGTCTCTCAATGATTTTCACTTTTTTAAAGCACTTAATGATTGTTTTACACTACAATTTCTTCAGGGATTCATTTTTAGACTGTATCAAAGACACTAGTAGCATGGGGAATCATGTAGCTCAGATTTTTTAAACTGGAAACATTGTTATACAGTGCCTTTATGAAGACTTACGACAGGATCAAGATACTTTACTTGTCAAAGATATCATCAAGCACTGAAGGGACGATGACAAACCCTTAATGAGCAAAGTTGAAAGCGAGAGGATGACCCCAGAAGGATCCGTCCAAGCTTAATAAGACTTATGACAACATCAAGACATTTATCAAAGATGTCATCGAGCGGTGAAGGGACAATGACAAACCCTTAATGAGCAAAGTCAAAATGCGAGAGGATGACCCAAGAAGGATCCGTCCAAGCTTAAGAAGACTTACGACAACATCAAGACACTTGTCAAAGATGTCGAGTGGTGAAGGGACAATGACAAACCTTAATGAGCAAGGTTGAAATGCAGGATGATGACCCCAGAAGGATCTGTCCCCACTTGCTACCAATGTCACATCCTCCACTGAAAGAAATTCTTCAGCGGAGAAAATCTTGTTTCTCAATCTAGGCAGAAGGTTTTAATCAATCCATGTCTTCTCATGTTCGTAATGTTAAGTATCAAGTCCATCTTGTACTTTCAGACAAATGCTACATGCTACAAAAACATTGGTATCACCGGACTGAGGTCATGTGATCATGACATTGGAAAATTAAATTTCAGTGAATTAGAAGAAAGTTGGCGTCACCTACACACACACGTTCATGACAGTTTACAGGGTGGTCCTATTGGGTTTTCAGAGCGGAAGAACAGGTGCTAATCAAGATTCCCCATTTCAATTCCAAAGGTATCATTCACTTGCGCACATGTTGGGCATTTTTAGGGGCCATACAGAACAGTCTCTTCTGGTAAAAAAAGAAAATTTCTTAAAAATTTCTGAAAACATATGAAATACATGAAGAAATGTCTGAATCAGTACACAATGTCATACACATGCACCACACAATTCAAAGTGCAATACTAGGCATATTTTGTGACATTTTAGACAAATATTTCTCAATACTTGTTGATGAAACAAAAGATTTGTCAACAAAGAACACATGATTTTGTCATTAGATATGTTTTTGACGGTGAAATTCATGAGGTGTTTGCAGGATGCGGGTGTGCAGAAGATATTCTGAACACTTTTCTACAAATGATTCCTTTCTCTTTAAGAATTCCTGCTTCAGACAGAGTTTGAGTGAGTGGGATATTCAAAAGAGAGCAGTTTGATGCAGTGTGAAATTTGCAGAGAATATGACTAAACGAGAGCCCCGGGGGGCACGACGCTCACCTCAGGTTTTGCAAACTCTCTGTAGTGCCCATGTAGAGAAAACATCAATTAAACATAGCTTTGGCCCTTGGAGCCTGAAATCCCCTTGCCGTATAATAGCTGATTTTGCTAAGTTAAGTTAAATTCTACTGTAACATCAATTTTTATAAAAACAAGGCAATCTAGCTCTAATGTTTCTCGCCCTTTTGTTAACATTTGACTTCATTTGACCTTTGACCTACTTAACTGACCTTTGACCCCAATTTAACATTGAGGTCCCTATACATGTAGGGCATCTACCATCCAAGTTAGTTACAAATGGGCTGATACCAATCCCAAGAAAATTGCAGGTATGTTCTATTATTTGACCTTTGACCTACTGTGTGACCTTTGACCCCCAAATAACATTGAGGTCCCTGTTACGCATCTATCATCCAAGTTTGGTTACAAATGGGCTTGTGGTTAGAAAGTTACCTAATTTGGGCCCTTCTGGGCCCTGCCCCCTGGGCCCCCAGGGGGGCCAGGTGTACCATTTCAGGAACCGTCTATCCCCTCCCCCTAACGATCATTCCTACCCAGTTTGGTCTAAATCCACTGATGTACTTTAAAGAAAGTGATGTAAATGTGATTTCCATAGGGCCCATGTTGCCCCCCTCAGGGGCCAAACAGGGCCACCCTGGGCATTGCCATGAGGAACAATAATTCATGACATGTAGAGGTATCTACACACACAGTGATTTAGCTGAACTATTTCTAGATCTAGAGAAGATCTTTGAAAATTACCCACTTTTGGCCCTTTAGGGCCCTGCCCTTGGGCCCCAGGGGGGGGGCAGGCATACCATTTGGAAACCCTTGAATCCCCACCCCCTAGGGATCATTCCTGCCAAGTTTGAGTTAAATCCAATCATGCATTTTAAAGAAGAAGATGAAAATGTGTAACAGTTTACGCACGACGCACACCGCACACACCGCATGACGAACGACAGACGATGGACGACGGACAAAAAGTGATCGCAATAGCTCAGGTGAGCTAAAAATCAATAAAAGTCCACTTCTGGATGCACGAACTCATTCAGAAAGCAACTGATGCTTCAATCCCATGCCAAGTGTCACTCACATCAAAGATGAAAGGAAGTGAAAAAAAGACACCCCTCACAAATTCACTCTATCATGTGTTGTAAGCAGAATGGGGCAAGATCAGATAAAGAGACTCATGGGGAGGCGTCATGGCGTAGTGGATAACACCTTGACTTCCCGACCTAGAGATCCGTGGTTCGAGCCCACGTCGTGGCGGCTGTGTCCTTGGGTAAGGCACTTTATCCCCATTACCTCGTCCCTCGCATAGGACGTAAAGCCGGAGATCCCGTGTTGAGATAGAAACACCTCAGCATGTTAAAGAACCCACACACTTCATCGAAAAGAGAAGGGTGAAAACCCAGTGTGATGGCCATTCCTACACTATCAACATTCTTCGGGCCCCTTCTATGGCGCTGTATAGCTGCTGCCTTGCTGAAGGATACAAGGTCCAATATTGTATGCCATGCGCAATTCAGCCTTCGGGTTCCCAAGCATGAGCTATGTATACCATTAATAAATACATAAATAAATAAAATGAACAGCACATACTTCATCCCAAAGGAGGAGGAGTTGTCATTCCATTCTCTTCCAAGCCTAGTTTTCTACCAAAAAAGAGGTTTTTTTCATTTTTGTTGCAGTGAAGTACGGGTTGTGATAGTACAAAACTACGTGCAAGATTTCCTGATTCCCACTGGTATCACACATGGTCATGTGTTGTATGGTGGGACCCCCAAATACCTGGTGGTGTTACATTTTTCAGTCCTCTTCTTGATTGAACGTGATGCATCAGAGCTATCCTTCATCCAATTATAATGAATTTAGGCTCATTCTGCAGCAAAATTATTCTGCTTTTGGAATCTGACAAGCAATCTTGCATTGCACTTTGTTTAATAAGTGAAAAATGCAAAAATGTTAACGAGGGTAAATCTGGTGGATAAGCGGAGGAGGATAAGCGGAGGAGGAGTGTGTACAATCTCTATGGAGAAATTGCAAATTCACCTGTACTCTTTTGTTTTTCCTACTATTTGCAGCAGATAAGCTATCTTGGAGTTATGATATGCATCTGACTACCTTGACACATATTGCACTTTCCAATTCTCAATAGTAAAATGAAATTAATTGTCTTCAAGGTCATTAATTACTTAATTAATAAATGGTGTAGCTTGTGCTTGCCATTGACTTGTACACGTTTTGAAGCATGATAGTACTGCATGTAAGGACACACAAGTATGTTCACTTCAGGGCTATATTTTGGTTGAAATTTTTAAATACACTACCAATCCATTTATTAAACAACAGTCTACTATTTAATCTGTAAAATTTGTTAGTTAGGTTTGATAAATTGTTTGTTTAATTTGTTTAATTAATGTTTGTGTAACAAATCGCAACACAATTTTAAACAAATTTTGTCACAATCTGCATCACTCCATCTGAAAATCAAAAAGTAGTAAAACCATACATTTTCTAAAAGCTAAAAGTGTGCTTTTTCACAACACTACATCAATTTTGAACCATGACTTAGTACTGACAAGTGCAATGAGTTGTCATTAATATCACAAAAATATACGTTTTTTGTGATATTACCCTTTAATTTTTTTTACACACCCTGTATAGCAATTTGACCTTGCATGATTGAGATTCTCTGAAGTATAAGCTTTCAGAAAATGTATACTTTTGTTGCTTTCTGATAAGTATTTTTGAGTTATATTGGTTTAAATGCAAGCAGTGACAAAATTCATAATTTTGGTGCCTGTAACGCAAAGGGGTCCCACCATACGACACATGACCACATACAACATTTAGGTCCGGATACAATACTGCTGTCCAATGACAAAAGGAAGCAACTCTGAAAGAACAGTGTTGTAGTGAATGTCAAATATCAAAAATTTGCTATTTTGCTTTCTTTTACAAATCTTCATTCCTTTACATAAATATTGAGAAAGGTACACAGACATTCTTATGTGTCCTTATTTTCAACCATTGTAAAGAGTAATCACCTCATTACATCTAAAAGTTTAATACAAAGAAAATCAGAGTTACCTCCTTTTGTCACTGTAAGGCAGAATTCGTATCAAGGTTTACGGTATGGTCACATATCGACCGAATCAGAGTAAGGCGTTTTGTGTTCTATCTTAAAGGTAAATGACATGATTGGGGGTAGTCCTCAACTTGGATTGAAACTACTCTAGAATCAAGTAAACTATGCAAGGATTCTTCTGTGAAAATCTTGTACTCAAACGTTGACTCATTCTAAAATAAACAATGTCAACATCACTCGTAGCACAGAAACCTGCTGTTTGGCTCTCTATGGGGCTTATTTTTATCGTCCCCGGAAAAAAATAAGATACTCCTATGTTTATGCTTGATTCTCCTTAAGTAAACAAATTACAGACAAATCCTCCCAGGTGGGAGATCCACTCCTGCTAGTGTATAGTTGGTGTATATTTCAACACATTTGGTTCTTGAGGCATTTTCAAGTGTTCCCAATCATGTCATGTCACTAACTTTTAAGCTAACTGTGCATGGCATCAAAAGCTTTCAGCATGGCTAGTGTATAGTTGGTGTATATTTCAACACATTTGGTTCTTGAGGCATTTTCAAGTGTTCCCAATCATGTCATGTCACTAACTTTTAAGCTAACTGTGCATGGCATCAAAAGCTTTCAGCATGGAAATATACGCTTGTCATAGACAGGATCAAACAAGCAATGCACTCAGGGTTCCCAACATTTCATGGAAATAAAATTCCCTGATTTTTCCCTGATGGAAGTTAAAAATTCTAGAATCGTCATTTTGATATTTTAGTTGCTTGAAACAGTCATCCAGGGAATTCGTTGCTTGGTACGGGAATGAGGCAAACAAGTGGGACCACTGAACAAACCAAATTCCCTGATTTTTCCCAGACTTTAGGGACTTTTCTTAAATACCTGACTTTTCCCAATGGGTATAAAGGGAACTCATTTTCCAGGTTTTTCCCCGATTCCAGGTTGCTGGGACCCTGCATCAGATCGACTGAAAAAAAGTGGCTAAAAAAGGCGACTCAAAAAAGGCATGCTTGACACCAATCCAGTGACAAACATGTACAGTCCGACCTCAGTTTTCCCGCCATCACTTTAACCGGATCTCTACCAGAAATTGGACTTATCTCTTTACCGGAAAATTGGCCTTACCAGCAACTGCCAGCAATTGATACAACACCTTTATCACAAGTCAACAAAAACACATGCTAGATATCAGGGTAACAATAAATAAAGTGTCACTTGTGTGGAGTCTGTTGCAATTCTACATGGTGTGTGTTTTGTAATATTATACATGTAGCTAATGATATCTATTATCTCCCCCCCCCCCCTTGCTACATAGAAGTTTGTTTGTATATTATCTCTCTTATCTGGCATCTCACTTATCCAGATAGGTGCTGGCAGGGAAAAAATACATGGAGGCACGGGACGATTTTGCCCCCTAAATGGCAAAAGAGCCCCAGTAAATTGCCATAGGGTTCAATACAAAAGAGTATCTGGAATGCACTGAAAGAGGAAAAGTAGCCCCAGAAAGGATTTTTTTTTCCTGGGTGCTGGTCCCAACGTGGCCAGATAACTGAGGTCGGACTGTACCAAGAGGCCTTAGGCTAATTCCCGAGGACAATACACTTGTTGCTACTATTTACTTTACTATTACATATCTGCCTGGGTCATCTGTTCCCATTAATCATCTGCTTCAGTTGCTGCAATGTCCCTTGCTTCAGTGAGTTGCGAATGGTGTGGAAGAATTCAAAGTAGTGGTGGAAATTGTGTCTGAGTTGAAAAACAAGGAGAGAAAAATTGGAAGCTCACATTAATGATAGCAAAATCAGCAGAAATTATCTATGGGATATTGGGCTTACATGCATTTGTGTGTGTGTGCATGCCTAATCCATGACTAGTTATAGCTCAAGTACAGTACAAGTCATTCCAGATAGGGTTTGAAATTTCAAAAGGTATGGCAATGTCAAACATCAGAAGAAAACAAATCAAGAAAATCTTTAGAATTATTTGGTATTTTCAGTTTTTAGATTATCAGCAAACAAAAATCACCATAAACATAACCTAGAGGACAATTTCACATGCTCATTTTCACCCACTTTCATTTCTAATAATCCCTCAGAAATGGAAGTGTTTCACAGCATGCAATTTTCTGTGCATTAATAGCTCACATAGTTATCTAAAATGATCAATTCATATTTTACTACATATCAAAAGTATCCACTGCCTCATACACTTTTGAACATCAGTAATTACCATATACAAAACCATAATCACACAGCACTCACCAAATAGCCAGAAGAATATTTGAATTGTTCCAGCAATCAAAAGACTTCGCTCCTGTCAAACACTTTGATTTGAGAATGTTGTTCTCATCATAAAAATATTTCAGAAGATTTCAGTTTAAGGCTATTTTTGAATGCAGAAACAACAATTTCATCTTGAAACTTGATACCAATGATTCAATTATTCAAGGATTTTGTTTTACAAAATACACATAATATTCAGGACTTACTTCATGAGAAGTACCCTTGCCAGCAACTCGTTGGCATTCAGTAGATGGTTGACATAGGCCTTGGTGTGATTTGTACAACAGTAACATTTACAGCCTGGTAGTATCGGAGTAAAATCTTCAGCAAATCTAGTTTGATACAAAATATCAACACACAAAATGAACAACATTTAACAAACTGCCTATATGGTTCATAAATATGTCACTGAGAGTCTTTTCACCATCATTGACATTACAGAAAAGAATATTTATAATCACAAAGTGAGAGCCATAATGTGTCTCCCCCTAGTTAATGTTTGACATCATTTGACCTTTGACCCCAATATACTATTGAGGTCCCTTTTGGGCATCTACCATCACAAAGTTTGGCAAAACATGGGGCCATGAGCTAATGGTTGCAAAGTTACCAACCCCAGTACAGGCACAGCGATACGGTGCAATTAACTCGCGAAAAGCTTTTGCCAGCACTGCCTAATTTGCATAAAGTAAACATCTTGTTTACGCCAAACCGCTAGAGAAGTGTCGCAGAAGAATCACAATATCTCGCCTCAGAAACCACCAAATAGTAAAATGTATACATCAAAATGAAGGGGAAAATATTCTCTAATTGGCAATATTAGTAATTTGGGGTTTCATCGGAGGTAAAACTGTGAAAATAGCGTGAAAACTTAGCTTTAAAAAAAAATAATAAGTCTGTAAAAAAGGCGTTATTTTTCATATTACCCTTCATTGCGTAAGACTGAAACTTCAGTATATGATTTGTGGAAGTATATCCATACTCTGTTCCGGATATCTTTTTTTGATTTTACACCAAACGATCAGGTCGGAATTGAATCGAGATCACTGTCATTTGTGACCCGTCAAATCTTTGTTGACTTCGTGTCATGCACAGGCAAGTTAGTACTGTCTGTACGAGACGTCCAGCGTGCTGCACGGAACTGTGCAGCACTGTGTTAGCGTGTAAAACAACAAAGTCGAAGTCGGGAAGTCAGCCGAAACGCATCTGGTCAATGCAAAGATACTAATAAAAACTAACGAACGGGGCTGTCATATGGATTGTGAACACTATATAATATATCTTATGAGTCTGTGTTTACCGTGATGTGGAATATGAATCAGGAAACTGCGGAAATCTGCTTCGAAACATGAGGATACAAACATGGGGATATCCAGTGCAAGTAACTCCGCTCATACATGCACACGTGTCTGCCACACACGGCCAGTGCAGTGTGCAGCTCGCGTGATTGGTGGAATAAGCTCACAAGCGTGACGTCGGCAGACAATGCATGAGCATATTAGGAAGCTCTGTCTAGCTCATAGGTGTGCATTCCCAGCGTTTTATCGTAAAAGTGGTAGTTTATTTCTGCCGATTTTGACGAAACTAGTAACTGCGCAAACACCAGTGAGTCTGGGGTATACAGACTAGCAATATGTCAATTATTTGCATATTCATACCAGAGCAGACTTGTGTCGGGATTGATTCGTGAACCCTTTTCATAGACGAAGCAAACAGGTAAATAACAATATCTCAGAAAAAACACAAGCATTTTCATAAAAAATTCATATGCAGCATGTCATAACCATTTTAGACACATCTGGGAAGTTTCACGGGATTTCAACCAAAAATAAGGGAGATACGCGAAGGTGAATTTTGGGGAGTTGTTCTCCTTCGCTTCGCACAGTGCTTCTATGACCGTTACGAATTCAAAAGCTTTTATGTCTTATCGCGGAGTTAATTGCACTGTATCGCCGCGCCTGAGTAGAAACTTGCACATATATTTTACCTCATTTGACCTCTGACCTACATATGTGACCCTTGATCCCCAAATAACATTGAGGTCCCTGTAAGGTATCTAATACCAAGTGTGGTTGTAGATGGACTTACAGTTAGAAAATTACCAACCCAAAATACAAACTTGCAGGTAAAATTAACCCGTTGCCTCCGAGACTCCCATAGAGTTAACACAGGGCACATCCGGTTCCCGTAGCCAAGGGGTTAACATTTAACCTCATTTTACCTTTGACCTAAGCACAAGACCTTTGGCCACCAACTGAAACATTTACTGCTAAATTTCTATAAAATGTTTGTTAATTTTGTGCTCACTTATGTTTGGCGGGGGGGGGGGGGTTTGGGGGGTGGGGGGGAATGTCACCCATGTGCCACAATGCGTAGATACTCCACTGTTTCACACTTATGTTGAGAAATGAGGTTTTGTCACCCCAAAAGCAAATTTGTTTCATTCTACCTTTTCTCTGAGAGATCCAATTCAAATCTGGTCCTGCCGTCATTGTTTGGTTCACCATTTTCAAGCATGTCATCCTGCCTGCATTCAGTAGGTGACTCCATTACGGTTGGTGAGTCACGCTCTGGTGGTGAATGTTGTACGTCAAATGGAAACGTTAGGGCACAACCCCTCTCAGTTACTTCATATGGAAAGCTGATGTCATCAAAATTAAGAAAAGTGGATAGATGTACTGACTTCTGTATATCTCAGGGCATGCTTTGAAAAAGAGTTCCAATGAGTACACTCATTCTATGGTGGTGTTTTGAGTACACTCATTCTATGGTGGTGTTTTTTTTTAATAGATTTTTTGTTAAGATGTTTTGAAGCTAACTGTTAAAGTCCCAGACTTACAATGACCACAGTTAATAAAAATTGTGAGCTACATTATCCTCCATGCTCTAAGTGTCTTTGATAAAGTCTAAATATGATTATGAAGCCGTCAAAAAATTGTATTTCAAAACTATGATTTAGTGCCTTAAAAAGTGAAAATTTACAAGCACTCAAGTTGATCGGGTTTACCTACCTATTTCATCCCATAGACTTTTTAATACTGTGTGTAGATCTAGGCTTTTTTATCCTCCACCGGAGTGGAAATTGTTTATTCATGCATATCTTGCCAGTGGCAGCATAACTTTCTAAACTTATGTATTCTAGGGTGTTTGTTTGTCCATTTAAACACTAGTATGTAGCTCAGATATGAAAGTTTAACCCTTTTTTGAAATGAAGCTCCACAGTGTTGGCCTATTACTTGAAATGTGTGTACTCAATGGAACATATTTTGGGGAGCATGTCCAAAGTCATCCCGATCTATGGTACCTCAAAAATTGATAGCGCAATCAGACTTGACAAATTACTGTAAATGGTGATCTGCATATTGTGAATATATTACCAAAGCTGTCTATTCAGCTGCCTTGGGAGTGGGGATTGGTGTATGAATGCACGCAGCTGATTTATAGGCCAGGCGTCTCTTTTGCATGCCTTAAATCTAACAATTTGCAAATACACTGGTATGAAGAAGAAACTGGTATTTTAGAACTTTCATCAAAGTGAAGGAGCTAGAAACACAGTTTTAGTGGAATTATAGTAAATGTTTGACTTCGATTTGATTTTTTGTCTCTAGTGACAAAAATTCTACTAGTCTACGTTTAGAGAGTGCGAGTAGATCTCTTTTTGCCACCATGGACAGTGCCATAGTGCAATAGGTTTGCACACGTAGATGAACTTCCATTCCTTAAAGTGCCTGACAAATGCCAGCACAACCATCTGGCATTACATAAGTACTGTAATCATCCTGATATACGGGAGATTTGGAACAGAGAGTATAGAACATACACTACACAACTATTGGTATTTGAGCATTTTTCAAAATTTAAGTAATTTCTGATCTTCAGATTTCACAGGCAAATCCATTATAAATAGCCTAAGGGCATGAATATGTTGCCGTGTTATGGGAGGGTTGCAAGTGAGATTCCCTACCTTTAACATCAATAATGATGATTTCAGTATATTTATTTTTTGTTTTGAATAAGAAGGATACAATGAATCAAAGATGTCCACTCCTATTTCGATGGCACAGAGAACATCGTCAGGTTTGCCTACACCGTGCAGTACTCTTGGCTTTGAATCGGGTAACTCTTTCTGCAAAGAGAAGTAATACACATACATGAACTTCACAACTAAAACTATAATTCAAGGTGATATCATAATAACACACAAATACCTAGCTGCCTACATGTCCCAGGAGAAATTAGTAACAGCCCTGTTGAAAATTGGTAATACTAACACATTTTGTATAGAACTATACAGTATTTGATTAACAAAATTAGTAATCTTCGGTTTATAACAGGCCAAAACTGATCAAACCGATACTGAAATTAGTAGGCCTGTATCGTTGAGAAATTATCTGCCAATATATTGCTAAGAAAATCCTTACCAATATCGATAATTATTGCAGAAAAATAGGCGTAATTAACTAACCATTAAAATAGTACAAAAGACGGGAGTTCGTTTTTGATCCAAGGCCAAAAATGGCACTAATATTTCGCTCTGTATTTTCAACTACATGTATCACCAAACAAGTTGTGGGGGTATGTTGTGCCCCCCCCTC
>JZLH01S0104834.1:0-16368 GCA_001188425.1 Eucidaris tribuloides | reverse complement strand
ATCTTTCCCTGAGGCAAGTTAAAAATTCTAGTGAATCGTCATTTTGATATTTTAGTTGCCTTGAAATCACGTTCATTCCAGGAATTCGCTGTTTGGTACGGGAATGCAGCGCAAACAAGTGGGACCACTGAAACAAAATCAAAATTCCCCTGATTTTTTCCAGACTTGAGGACTTTTCTTCAAAATTACCTGACTGTTTCCCAAACTGGGTATAAAGGGAACTCATTTCCAGTTTTTCCCGATTTCCAGGTGTGGGAACTGCATCAGATCGACTTTGAAATAAAAGTCTGACCTTAAAAAAAGCGCGACTCGAATAAAAAGGTGCCGATGCTTGACACCAATCGGATGTGACAAACCAATTACCAGTCCGTACCTACGTTTTCCCGCCATCACTTTACCGGATCTCTACCAGAAATTGACTTATCTCTTTACGGAAAATGGCCTTACCACCACTTGCCTGCATTTGATACACCTTTAATCACAAGTCAACAATAACACACATGCTAGATATCAGGGTAACAATAAATTAAAGTGTCACTTTGTTGTGAGTCATGTTGCAATTTGTACATGGTGTGTGTTTTGTAATATTATAACATGTAGCCTACATGATATCTATTATCTCCCCCCCTTGCTACATTAGAAGTTGTGTTTTGTATATTATCTCTCGTATTGCATCCTTCACTTTATACAATAGTGCCTTGCGCAGGGAAAAATAACATGGAGTGCCGGCGACGATTTTGCGCCCTTAGATTGGCCAAAAGAGCCCCAGTTAAATCTGCCAACAGGGTTCAATACAAAAGAGTTATCTTGATATGCACTGGAAGAGAAAAGAGTCCCCAGAAAGATTTTTTTTCCTGGGTGCTCGTGCCCAACGTGGCCAGATAACTGCAGGTGGACTTGTACCAGAGGCCTTACGCTAAATTCCTGAAGACAATATACTTGTTGCTACTATCTACTTACTTATTAAATATCTGCCTGGGGTTCATTGTCTGTTCCGATTTATCATCTGTTTCAGTTGCCCTGGAATGTGTCCCTTGCTTCAGTGACACGTTGCGAAATGGTGTGAGAATTCAAGTTAGTGGTGGAGTTGCTTTGTCGAGTTGAAAAAACAACAATATAAATTGAAAACTTATACTAGATCGGTCAGACATAAGCCAGAGATTACTTCGGATATTATGGAACTGCTGCAATTTCTATGTGATGTACTTTATGACCGACAGAAGACAGTTAAAGTTTTGTCAAACAGAAAATGTTTTCCGAACTGTCACAGTAGTATGGCAAATGTCTTGGCAGACATCAGACGAGGCAAAATCCAACCAACCAAAATTGTTTTGAGAGATACATTGCACATTAATTAAGCTTACTAAGCGTTATCTCAAATTGAATCAACAGCGAAGAAGTTGATTATATTTAACTATGTATAGCCAATGAATTACCCACAGCTTTCTAACTTGAAATTGTGCAGTTTTGAATGACAGTTACCAGTTACAAAACCATAGATGATACAGTTACTAATCAACTATCACGATAAATATTCCAAACTTGCTCTCAATTATGCAAAAGAACTGGTATGCTTCCTGTACAACACTGACTAGCGAATGTTGTTCCATCATAATTGCATATTTCGAGATTTTAGTTATAAAGGACCATGACTGGAAAAGTAATTAAGCTGCAAAGAACCAAATGGTTGAAACATATGACCAATCATATACACTAGCTACCAGCTGTTATATCCAGGCTGAAGTTTTGTCTTAAATTGGTTTTACCCTGAGGAGAGAACACAAGCATTTAATTTACCACAATTATGAATTATCTCCAAGCCCAGATAATAATTGAATCCCATTAGAAAGGCTACATAACAAATTTCATCGTACAGCATTTCTGACAAAATAAGGTGCAACAAAAATTTACTGGATTAAATGAATGACTGATATTTTCACAGCAGAAACTTTTAACAGATACTTGATTCTTTGTGAAACTGTGTCTAAATTTAGGACTACTTTCCAATCTTGGCCATTTCCCTTTAACCCGTATTTTAACTTGGGCTATTTCAGACTCAGGTTTTTATGGGGGGGGGGTGGAGGCGTTCCAATTTGACCCCCCTTTCAGATCTCGGGCCGTGCAGATCGCGCAATTCGCCGCGAAAATCTGACGCACCATAGAGCTGGATGTAAACTATAAGAACTGTTATAGTAAAATTTTCAAAAAATTGATTTTTAATATTTTAAGTAATTAATTATGCAAGATAAGTGTAGAAATTATGTTTTCGCCTATAACTCGCTTACAAAGCTAGTATAATGCTTAATTTTTGGTTATCTGAAAATATTCATTTGACATTTGCAACAATCATCAACAAATAAAATTTGCCAAATCAGGAATTGCATTTTTTATTAGTTTATGTTTTGTGAATTTCTTATAGTATTTCTTGTTTTTTTGACCTTTGTTTTATTAGTTTCTTGTCAGGGAGGACTTTTTGCGATCGATAAACGAAGCATAAACTTAATCCATTTCAACCAGTAAAAGTAAAAAATAATTATACGATTTTATTTTTGGCCTGAAAACACAATTTGCATTGACTTTTGTACACAAAATCATCCGTTTTGAGTAATTTTGGGCGGACATGATGTTATGAAAAGTCGGTCGCGCAGCGTTGACGGGTTATTGTCAGATTTTCGGCGGGAAATGGTCTCAAAGATGCGCAAGGACTAGAAAGTAAAAAGCCAGGGAATTGACGCGGTTAAAAGAATTTATGCGCGGTCAAGTAGTCACGACAATTTCGTTGGGGGGTGGGTGGTCAATTTGACCCCCCCCCCCCCCGCGGTTAACATACGGGTTGAACAGCAGTCATGAAGTGAGAACAACAATTTTATTTTCATACTTGATCTTTACAATTGGCTATCATTTCAGGATTTTAGATTTACAAGATGTTCGAGCAAATGATTTCAAGAACTCGATTTCATGAGACAGTACCCTTGCAGTAGCTCCGTTAGCATTGAGATAGACTGATTGAGCGTAGGGCCTTTGCTGTATGATTCGTACAACAGATAACATATACAGCCTTTTGGTAGCACCGGAATGTAAATTTCTGCAAATCTAGTTTGATACAAAATCATGAAGGACGTGAAATGAATAACCATCAACAAAATGCTTCTACGGTTCAAAAACTATGTCATCTAGACACCTCTTTTTACAGTTAGATATCACAGAAATGAGTTATTCATAACTCACAAAATCATGCGCCTCTACAAAAAAAAAAATTTTTCACTCCCTGTCGGGCAAGTGAATTTGTTAGGCTGCCCTCAATCTAATAAATAGTTGATCTTGTGCACTCCCCTGAATTTTCTTTTTATTTTCTTTTGTTTGAATGATTTCTTAAAAGTTAAAAATTCCACGAACATTTATTTACATAGTGTTTTTGATAAAAGTTTAAACAATGAACTTTTTACTCTTGGCAAGTAAAACTGCTCAGCCACGGCTATGATGCTTAGCCCTCCATTCAAAGGACAGAGATATGCATAAGAACTGATCAGCAGTGACAGTAGAATGTCATCAATTATTAAATTTTCACGAAAGTGGACTATTGAAAAATGAATCACTTATTGGACTGTAAGCTCAACTACTGTTTCAATAAATGCTTACCCCAAAAGACTCAGTATGGGTTGAAACTTCTGGGTCAATGTACGAGATGTACAACGCTTGCCACAGTTACAAAAAAAAAAAAAAAAAAGGAATTGATTACAAATTATAAAACTATAGTATGTAAAACTAAAAATTTAATTCTTTTTGAAAAGAAGCGTCCATGAATTCTATTATCCCCCAATATCTTATACTTAATAATTTCCTAGTATCACCAATATCGTGAAAAAAAATACTGTTAAAATCCAGGTACATGGGTATCGGGCCGACTCCAGCAAAATGCGGGGAGTTGACTCGAATCACTCCGATCCATAGGACTTTCCGGGACTACAGCCCAACATCGAGTTACAATGTGTGTGACTGAAATCATCACAGTCAATTATTGCACTGACTATGACAGTTTGAAACGATTGTATAAGTCAAAAATTATTTTTAAACGAACGACCTCTTATGATTTTGTAACCGAAATATCAAACAACAGATGAATTGGCTTACTCACCAAATTACTTACAAAACAAATTTCTCTCCGCATGTTAGCCTTACGTTACGGGATAAAACATCTAGATGAAAAGCTGTGGCGGTCGTGGATCATACGCGGCCG
Organism: Eucidaris tribuloides; assembly: GCA_001188425.1. Taxonomy (NCBI): domain Eukaryota; kingdom Metazoa; phylum Echinodermata; class Echinoidea; order Cidaroida; family Cidaridae; genus Eucidaris; species Eucidaris tribuloides. Next base: position 12,131 of record JZLH01S0104834.1, on the reverse strand, counting down.
ACGAGCTGGTTCGCCGTATGTTTCCGCCTTCTTTGGACATGCGCCGCTCAACGGTAATTGACAGAAAAGTCACATCTCTGCTGATGCGATATCTGCTTGCGCACGACGAGATGTCGTTCGGGATGAGCGCTCCATTTCATAACTTTGGTTTAGTCGGTTTTCGAACAGAACTGAGTCGCGAATTTTGTTCTGTGTTGCGCCGTTCGGCCCCCTGGTTTATTTTTATTATGGGAATGTTTTTTGAATCTTGTCCAAGTTTCTATTCAAGCTAATGTTTCTGTGTTTTAGTATTTTGCATTTTGAAAATCACGCTTGCCCGTAGTTCTGGGCGCTATTTGAAATTTGATCTTTGCTTACGCGCCCGTGGTTTTTCACTTGTCCCCGGAGGTCAACGGCAAGGAGGTGTCTGCGCACCTGACAAAAGATAGTATAAGTGTGTCTTCTTCTCCTATTACTTAATGTTTTGACATCATTTTTGCCTTTTGCACGCCCAATATACTATTTGAGGTCCCTTTTGGGCATTCTAACCATCACAAAGTTTTGGCAAAATAGCTAAAGCTTACCAACCCAATACGAAATTGCACATATATTTTGAACAGTTTTCCTCATTTGACTTTGACCTACATATGTGACCCGTTGGTCCCCAAACTAACATTGAGGGTCCCAGTTGGCACTCTATTATCAAGTGGCGTGTAGTGACGTGATGGATAGAAAATTACCAATCAAATATGACATGAAAGTAAATCTTTAACATTCACCTCATTTGACCTTTGACTAAGCCACAAGACCTCATGACATCAATTTAAACATTTATTGCTTAAATTCTTCTAAAAATGTTTTTGTGCCTCTGTTGGAAGTAGGTGAATACATTAATCAAACTTCTGGATTTGAAAATATACATGTCGATGCCAGCGTGTTCTGTTGATTTTTCCCATAGAATCAAATGCATAAGAAATTGCGTTTTGATAGATTAAATTTGCAGAAGGGCAATTTACCCATGGTTCAGTCTGAATTTCAGATCCGCCCCTTGCCGAAGCAGGCGGCTTACCGCGGAGCGGAAGGTTCTGAACGAAAATCGGCTTTTGGTGGGCTTTTAATTATCTCTTGTTTTCTTGACAAGATTTCCTTGAAAAATCCAGGAACTACCATGCTTTGTATGGGGCTTCTTTGACTCTCTATCTCATATTAGAGTGATCAGGATGAACGGCTTGCTTTGGAACCAGTCACATACACAAACTGGCCTAGTTATAGGAGCTACCACCTGTTCTTGGACTGAAAGGTGTTCAATTCACTTATTACCATACCACTAGACTGCCCTGTACTGTTAGGTCTTTTCCAAGTGTGGCCCTTGCCTTCAGGCGATCAGCTATCACATATACATCAGTGCTGACCCACCTGACAAGATAAGAACGTATAAAATCTTCTGCTGGGGTAGTGCTATTTTTTGTGATTTTTTTATGTAACTAGAAATGTACGTTTCCTGTTCAGACTATTTATGATGGATACAGGTGGCTGTAGATTCCAAGTAATAATTGCTGTTCTGGCGCAGTCAGACTACCCCTATGGTCAGTCTTACGGATGGGGGCATTTCATTGTTGCCCCAGGTGCCATTACCTCCCTAGATAATCTCCAGCCTGTTTCACACTTATATTCGACCAAAAAATTGAGAAAGGACCGGTTGCTCAACCCCACAAGCAAATTTGTTTTCATTCTAGCGCTTTTCTCTGAGAGATTCAATTCAAATCTGTGTCCTGCCATCATTGTTTGGATTCACCATTTCCAACTGAGCCATCCTGCACCTTGAGGGCCGTGTTCAGTAGGCGACTCTGCTCACGGTTGGGGGGAGCTTACCTCGTGGTGAGTGAATGTTGGTTATGTCAAATGGAAACAGTAAGTGCACAACCCCTCTCAGTTACTTAGTACGGGAAAGTCTGATTTCATTCCAAAATAAGCTGAAAAGTGGGTGATAGAGTACTGTATTACTTTGTATTATTGAGGACATGCCTTTAAAAACGGATTCCAATGGTGAGTACACTCGTCTTTTTATAGTTCAGTTTTACAAGATTTTTTTGGTTAGATAATTTTGAAACTCCACTGGTTAAATGTTGGAGCTTAACTCATAGAACATGTATTGGGAAGCATGTCTAAGTATTACCAATCTACTGGTTACCTCAAAATTTATGGCGGCAAACTATGTAAATTGGTGAGCCATGTACCAGTGAGTGAATATAGCTTGATTACTGAAGCGCCGAAGCGGTCTATTCAGCTGCCTTGGGAGTGGCGATTAGTGTATGAAGGCATGTAGCTGATTTAACTGCGATATTGATGATTTTAGTACTTTTATTTTGTTTTGAAGGATACGAAGAATCAAAGATGTCCACTCCTGTTTCGATGGCACAGAGAACGTCGTCAGGTTTGCCTACACCATGCAGTACTCTTGGCTTTGAATCAGGCAACTCTTTCTGCAAAGAGAAGTAATACACATACATGAACTTCAAAACTAAAACTAGAATTCAAGGTGATATCATAATGATACACAAATACCTAGCTCTACATGTCCCAGGAGGAATTAGTAACAGCCCTGTTGGAAATTAGTAATACTAACACATTTTGTATAGAACTATACAGTATTTGATTGAAAACATTAGTAATCTCCAGTTTATAACAAGCCAAAACTGATCAAACTGATGAAATTAGTGGGCCTGTTATGGTTGAGAAATTCTCGGCCGATACATCGCTAAGAAAATCCTTACCGGTAACGATAATTATCAATAATTATTGCAGAAAAATCGGCGGAATTAACTAACCATCAAAATACTACATAAGTCAGGAGTTTGTTTTTGAGCCGCGAACATTAATGGCCCTAATACTTGACAATGTATTATGCTAAAAATAAAACTCGGCAGTTTGTTCTTGAGCCACAAACATTCATGGCGCTAATATTTAGCTCTGTATTTTCAAGTATCACCAAACAAGTTGTGGGGGTATGTTGTGCCCCCTCCCCCAGAGTTACGGTGAACGTATAAGATAACAGAGAAGGTAGTACTGCACTTAATCAGGTGGTTAATTTGTCAATTTGGCATTACACAACCTCTGAGGAACTTTTGAGATAAAAATCCAGTTTGGAGTACATACTATAACAGCAGACATAAGATCCCATCTTGCGTCCGACTCCATAGCTCGGTCACTGAATGCATCCAAGATAAAACCGGCTACCGGTCTGAGGGCGGTCTCCCTGGCAGAACGCTGTCGTTCCGATAACACTTCACCTCCTTCAATGACACCAAACATCTCTGCTTGATGAAGAACCTACAGAGTGAGAGCAAATCATATCAACAACCCAAAACGTACAATGAAATTTACTGTGTTGAATGAGAGTAAACGACAATTCAAATTTTGAGTCTCCTGTCATTGAATGTTTTGAGAATTAAATGAATTGAATTAGCTTTCTTTAACCCCTAGAGGGCGATGGACTTGTACAGAAGCCTTATACTCTGCAAAACTTAGAGACGATGCGCTTGCGCAAAAAACCAGAAAATGGAAACACTTTTCTGTCAAACTTGCAATAAATGCCAAGGTAATGCCTCTCTGTCCTACAAAGAACACATGTTCTACCAGTATAAATGGAGAAAATGAGTACACTGGTGTAGTCTTTCTACAAGGAAACATCACTGGTATACATGTTTATTCCATTCACAGTCAACTAAGTGAATATTGCACTATTTCATTCAACAATACTCCCATATAGCAGCAAGCCCAAGGGCTAGAGATAGCTATAAGTACTCTTTAATTGATGTGGATAATATGCATATTTTGCATATGTCCTAATCCTTTTAGTTTCTTCTTTACATAATGATAAAGTGACCTTCTGCATATCAGTTTCAGCCAAAGTTAAAGAGAATACACAGTACTGGTTGATTACTTGCAGAACAACATTTTAATATCAACTGCTTTCAAACCTTCTGTGAACAGATGGTATTCTAAAATTGTCACTATAGTACAGGAGAGAGTAGTTGAAAATAACAGAACGCTTCGTTTTGGACATATCTGTCACACAAATCCCCCCATTAATTGTTGTCATACACACTGCAGCAACGGAGCCTACTCTGTCGGGTACTCAAACTGCCAATTCCTCAACTTTTTATTGCATATAAAGTGAATTAGTCCCACACTATAATTCAAATGTAAATTACTCTCAGCTGGAAAATATGGAAATGTGAAATTTTGATGAATGATTTTCTATCTTCAACCAGTTCTGTGTATTCTCTTTAACTCTTTATTTTATTTTTTTCTTTCATTCATTTTATTTATTTCCGGCACCGGAAAGTGTAATGGCTAGAAAGTCAGTTCAGTAACGGTCCAAACCTGTCCCGAGATTATTGACCCATTTAAGACTAGACACGACATATCTCATCGCGAGGTTTATGAGAAATGTCTTTAAGGCAAAATCAAACCATCTTTGGAACAGTTATGGTGGTGTAACCACGGCCACAGATACATACAGATCACTTCGCATAACTCGATACCACGCAAGTCAAATTACAGCCTATGTCAAATATTTTTGACAGTCCTAATTTGCTCTGTGTTTTGTCAATAGGAAATTTTTCTTAGTCGATTTTTTATACTCAAATTTCGTCGAACAAATTTTGGAATCCCAATGGTACCAAACTTGTGTTGAATCATTCGCCTAGGTCGTAGTGGCCACTAACTGTAATTCTTGATGGTCTTCATGCATTGACCTTCTGATCTCTTGCTTGTCAGCATGACTGTACAGATGTCATAAATTTCCCATTCCTTCCCCCCCCCCCAAATGCATTGGTACAAATATGATACTTTTAGCTTGCATTTCCCTAATATATCTTTATCTCTATCATAAACTGTGTACAAAACTGTAACTTGAATTTCATCTTAGTCTACATGATTTGTCGGGTCCCGAGTGATTCGACTTAGCTAGGCGAAGTTTACTGTACCTCACTCTTCTCCTTGGCTGCTATGCACCCATCCAGCATACTGAGAGTCCTGTCCACAGACTTGCGGGTGCGTTTCATGGAACAGCCCTTCATGGTGTCGCCATCACAGAGGGCCTCAAACCAGTCTGGTTGAATGGCCTCTTGGAGAGCCATGAATCTCTCAATATCAAACTGTTTCCATTGAAAAAACAAACAAACATAAATCCACTTGTTATTGATGTGTGTGGAATAACATGACGATTAGATCTACAAATAGACATATTCACTGCTGTACAACACTAATGTATGCTCTGTATGCTGTACACCCATCAAGCATACTCAGAGTCCTGTGACTGTCCACAGACTTGCAGGTACGTTTCATGGAACAGCCCTTCAGGGTGTCGCCATCACAGAGGGCCTCAAACCAGTCTGGTTGAATAGCCTCTTGGAGGGCCATGAATCTTTCAATATCAAACTGTTTCCATTGAAAAAAACGAACAAGAGAAATTCACTTGTGTGGATATAGCATGATGATCAGAACAACAACTAGACATGTTCATGGCTGTGCAACACTAATGTATCTCAGCTTCCCAGGACTACCATTAATTTACATATTTATGTAAGGCAGGCTACTAAAAATTTAGTTTAACAAATGGAATAATGAAACAGAGGGGAGCCAATGCAGTAAACTGGAACACAAACTCACACATTCACTCAGCAATCAGAATGATACAGCGATTATCACACCAGCTTTCAGCCCTACCTCCTGTCTGATCTCATCCTCATCCACTAACACTCCTCTCATGCCCTCATTCCCTTCCCTCCCCCCTTCAGATCTCACTAGGCCATCGAATGCGCGTTCGCGACGAAAATTGGCACGCATGATGTAATCTACAAAACTGTATAGATAAGTCTTTTACAAATATTTTTTTAATTAATTATGGTAATTTATGCATAAGTTATGCATAGATTTGGACTTTTTGCTCCAAATCACCAAATAAAGCTCCAAATATGCATATATTTGGTCTACAGTCTCTTTGAGGTGTTCTTAGCAAATGTGCTTCAAAAAAAAATATGAAATCAAAGTTATTTTTTTTTATTTCTTATGTATTTCTTTCATTTAAGATCTTTTTTTAAAATTGTTTTTCAAGGAAATTTGTCGGTAACACTATTGCGATCACAAACAGTATGAAATTAATTAATTTGAATCAGAAATGGGAAACATATTCATACAATTATGATTTCTGTCTGAAAACACGATTTGTATTGAAATTGTACATGAAAATTGAAATCATGTTTTAGAGCGATTTTTGGTCCAACAACTTCTGAACCACACGCTTGGACGTCGCAAATGTGGTTTCAAAAGATACAGGAGATTCGAAAGAAAAAACTCATGAAGTGCCATGGGAAAATCCTTGCGCGTCATAGAATTATTGTGCGAAAAGTTGAGGGGGTGGCTTTTATGCCCCCCCCCCACCCCAAGTCTTTTATGGATTAATGGCAAAACATTAATTTTTTTTTAAATTCCAGAAAAGACTATCCACGTTCCACTTTTTTCTGTGGAAACATGCTATTTGTGTACCTACCTTGACCCTGCCAGCAGGGGTGAAGACAGAGACGCTCTGTTTGTCATTGTAACCAGATCGCGAGGGATGGGCTGGATCTTGGATGCTGACGAATGTCACTTTGTCTGAAAATCCTACAAACTGAGCAATTCCTTTGCCAAACTGGGACAGGGTTTCTTGTGCATCCACTCTAGAAATATTATGTACAGTAAGGACAACAATAATAACTACATAACTGCATTACAAGCAAAGTTAACCCATTGCCTCCGACATTCTGTAATTCCCATAGAGTTAAAACATGACACATCCGGTTCCTATAGCCAACAGGTCAAAATGCAGAGTTCAGTGTTAGAAAGGTCTGAAAAAAAACCCTACTACTGGGATTACATTTTATGAGCTACTAATAGCAACAGTGGCTTGTTTGTGACAATAATTTGTCAAATTCAAGTTCCAGGAATGTGGGTAATCCATATATACACAGAATTTCAGCAAAGTGCAATATGCATACCCCATTCCCCCTAAGATTTACACCTGTAGTACAAGTGCACTAGAATGATTTACAATACTAGCATTTCAAAGTTTATGCATACTTTTTCAAGAAAAAGGTTGTCCTTAACAACCTGAGAGCTTGCCCTTGCCCGACTTAGCAACAAGTAATATGGACTGCAAGTAATGATATGCATACATTATAAACAGATTTATGAATACAGGAATATTTCCTCACAAGGCCCGTACAGAGGAAAAATTCATAAATTTGAATACATTATTAACCAGTCGATTCAGTGACCATTTTCATTTTATACAGTTAAATTTATGACTGTTTTCTCTCTGAAAGCCTATTTCATCCACCTGTATGTTTGCGTGCATTTCAATATTAAAATGCACGATACTGATGGTCAACATTTGACTACAACATTTTCACAGCAGAAGTCTACTTGATTCTAGAATAGTTTTACCTCAAGTTGAGGACTACCTCCCATCATGCTTTTTACCTTTAACTTCTAGTTCTAACATGCCAAAGTCACAGATCTTCACCAAATAATAGACATAAAATCCATAGTTAAATCCTCTGGAATGTTACAAGTTTATTAGTCTCTAGAATAAATGACCTTGGAACAGTAACCCTCAAAAAATGAATCACTTTTCTTTTGATACAAGCTGCGTTCACAAGGGCAGTTATTACTGCTCATATCTTTGTCAGGCATAAGTCCGACATATTAAAAAATTTTCCCTTGATCCACCAAAGCGTCCACACGCGTCGGTATTAGCACTTATACCCTACATGTTTATGCCCGATAAAGCTTAATCACATTATTACCGGTAATAGCAGACCGGAAATGACGCGTGTCAAGATGTTATAGGGTCGTAACCTCTGACCCAAATTGCGCGATATGTGAATTGGTAAACAATGAAAAGTCGAAGTCACCAGTTTGGATTAGCATAAAAGGTCACAGTTATGTCTGACAGCGCAAAATTTACAGTTCACACTTATTTTGTTATTACCGGACTTATGTCTGGTCTTCTTCGGATATAAATCGTCGGGTATAAGTCGCGCTATATCCAATAGAGTTATGTCTGACAATCGTTCTCACTGCAACTTTATATCCGACGCTATTACTGACACAAGTTATGACCGGTCACAAGCAACTTATGTCCGATCGTGTGGACATGGCTACAGACTGTATTGACTCACAATGTGGAACAGGTGAGCTGGATACCACATGGTTGATTCTTCATCTTCTCCACCATGTCACATGTTAGATGAGGAACTGCCCCCGCCCTGGTGTACATTAAACAGGCAGGTGTCTCCATGGTCAGGTCGGCATGGTGACCGATTTCCGTTATGATGCCATGACGAGCACCCTCCTTGGTGACGGATGAAAGATTGAACTTCATTTCCAGCTCAAAAAGTTAAGAAGCTTAGTCGAGGTTTGCAGAAACCTAGCAGTATTCAAGATCTTTTAGCCACACCTTTGGGAAGGAAACAAAGAATTCAAATCACACAATATGAATATGCACAAGGTCTTACACAAGTACTCGCTGCTATCATATGGAAATTAATTTTTAAACAATTCCATATTTTTAGTCACACTTGCTTTTTAACGAGGTTTCAAAACAGCACAGTTGGAAGACAGACAAGTAACAAAAAAAAGATGGTGAACTACATGTAGGGGTGTTAGATGACAGAGAATCTATAGTTAGCACTCCCGTCTCCAGCTCCCAAGCCCAGTAACTGCTGTCTGAGTGACCAGGGGCAGCACCAAAGGGGGGCCTTTTTAAAGTTATGAAAACTATGGGGATTTTAGTGTTTTTCAAAAAAAATTGCCCCCCATCTTTAAGATTTAATCTTAACTGGACATATTTTTGGTTGCTTTAATTATTTTGCTGTGAGAAAAAAATTTGCCCACATCGCCACAAAAAATTTTTTGGGCCGCCAAAATTTTTTCACCCCCCCCCCCACCCATACAAGCAAGGGGAATATAGTGCAAACGATGCTATATTGCCCCTTGCCGCACTCCCGACTAAGTATTAATTCAAAACATTTACGGTTTCACAGAGCCCATAAGAAACATTCAGTTTGTTTCAGATTAACAATTATCAAGATACTACCATGGACCCTACTTGTCAGACATGTCATTACCATTAAAAATCTACAAAAGAAAAAAAGGAAGAAAATTTACAAGAGTCAGAAAAACTTACCACGAGAGCATCTTCGGAAATTTTTATGTGACATCACACACCTCACATAGATTTGTCCAAGTCGTCCGTTGACAGTGATTGCCTTATCAACTGACTCAGTCTCGAGTGGAAAAACGCCATCTACGTTCGTTTTCATTTAAGTGCCTGTTCACCAAACCTACAAACCATCGCACAACGTTGCGCTTACTCCGCCAGTCTGTGGCGCAATAATAATGTAATCCGGACAACCCGACTCACCGAAAACCTGGCCTACGCCAACTCGGCTTGCCAGTGCGGACTGTTCGGACGGCTTGGCCTACCAGTGTGTGGTACGTCAAGCCGTCCGATATGTCGGCCAAGCGCGGCCGGGTTCTCCATGGATCGGGCTGTCGGTAGGCCGGGTTGTCTGAAACTATAAAAGTAATGCGACCACGACCAGAAATTTGCTGCAAGCTGGCTACTAACCTGCTTTTTATCTACAGGCAGATTTCGGTGCAGTGGTTACATTTTTATTTTATTTTTGTGACTTATGGACGAACAAGACAGCAACTTGTGATTAATAAGGTAAGTCAAGACTGTTTTTAATATTTTGTGTATTATTTTATGTGGAGATGGAATTTCCTTGGAGAAAGTTCCATCCAAATATCGCGGCCATCCACTGTTACGGAAAAGTCAATGAGAGCTCTCGTGAGTGCCCCCCCCCCCCCCGAGTGACCTTTTGGCTGCTTAATTTGGCCGTGAGATTGACCAAGAAAAATTTTCAGCCAACCTCCCCCCCCCCCCCCCCCCCATGGGCATGGTTTTACGGCTGCTTATTTGGCAAGTTTGGCTGTGAAAACCAATTTTGACCAAAAAATTTCCCCAATGTCGACGGATTTTGCACCTCCACCTTAGGGTTAGGGGAGCCAAAATCGTAATTTAATGGGGGTGCTCAAAAGGAAGACTTTCCCCATGAAATTATTAATTTATGGCAGCTTAAACTAGACCGAAAAATCGCGGACTTTATCGCGTCGAGATATGTTCCGCTGAGACTACGTCTGGCTACACGCGTCTCTTCCTTATAAAGTCCGAAGTAAGTCCGCACATCGCGTAACGACGGGGCGACTGTATATGGGACTAGGTCAAATAAATTATCCGTTTTAGTCGTGTGGGACTTTTGAGACATGAAATCACATTATTAGATGACATGCCCCATAATGACAGAATGTTAAAGTGCTGAACTTCGGAGGAAGAATGCAAAGTATACATACAGAATGACTGATGTGGATCAACTGTTTAATGACATTGCTACTGCAGACGAAGAAAGAGAGTTGGGTGTGCTTTTTAACAGCAATCTCACTTTCACACCCACGCGCTGATGCTGCTAGAGAGGCTAACATTAAATTGGGCATCGTCAAGAGATCTTTCAAAGCACCTGCATAAAAAGGGATTTCTGCAGTTGTATAAGACGATTATCGGCCCACATTGGAGTACTGCAACTCTGTATGGCATCCTATGTACAAGAAAGATGAAGACCTGTTGGAGAAAGTACAACAGAGAGCAACTAAGACTTGTCGCCGAAGTAACGACACTTGACTACCCAGATAGCGTTGAAAGGCCCTGCATCTACCTAACACTTGCCTATAGGAAGACAACGGGCCGATCTTCAATACAGCGTTTTTAAACTGGTGAAGGGGCTGGATGATCAGATGTAAAACAAGTTTTTCACATTTGACCCAACATCCAGAACAGAGGTCATCAATACAAAATACGGAAGTGCGCTTCAAATCAAGAATTAGGCAATATGCATTCTCAGTTAGGACAGTTATAACTGGAACTCACTACCGGAAGAGGCAGTTGTTGGAGGGACTCTCACCAGTTTAAATCAGCCGTGGGAGAAGCACTGCGCACAAAATACCCCTAAAATTCGACCGTACGAGAGATGGAGTGATCAGTCATGAGGGGAACAAATAATGCCTTACGGATCAAAGCCTTCGCAGTCCTCTACAACAAGTCAATACCAAGTAAGCTAAATTACGGAAAAATGATGGAAATATCCCTGTAATCACTGCCATATACCTAGTCCCCGACCTCAGAAAAGAAAAATCCAGTCAGAACGGCACATTCGTCGCTAACCATCGCCATCTTCTGTGTTTACTAGTTACTGCTCAGACTCCGCATGTTATGCTTGCTCTGATTGGCTCGACGCATTGAATGACATTGAAATGGTAACACGATCGGATTGGCCCGCCTGTCTCATCGCGTGAAGATCAGTTCAATCACGGGCATAAAATCGCTTGAAATACCGCTGTGTATTTCTTCTTCCGGAAAAAGAGAGTTTCCTATAACTTCATTTCTTAGTGAAGCTGGTAAGCCTATCGCATTGTTGAGGATTTCAAAGTTAGTATATGTTGTATAAATTTAGCGATTTTGCTTCATTTTATTTTGTCTGTAAACGCTCTGGGCGAAGGTACTCTCACTCAATAACTGATCATCAGGGCACAGTGGTTAAGGCGTCTTCGGCGAGACGCCGCTACGTTAAAAAGATTGGGAAGGATTTCGTCCGTGGAGAAGCCAGCCTAGGTAACGATGTCAGAAATTGTTTAAAAACTGGCTTCGACCGGCGGATTTTTTCAGTGCTGTGATTTGTGTACGCTAATCTAATCTTTTATATGTGGGATCTACGGTGGATACCCGGCTAACCGCACTACGCGCTTTTTCCAAACACCACGCATGAAACACTGCTCAGTTTAGATATCCAGTTCAAGTAAACAATACTCAACAACAGTTCATATGTCAATAGCAGACTCAAGTTTGGACGACGAAAATAAAGTTGGGGCTGCACGTTGAGTCGCTGTGTTGGTCAGTCGAGTCGAGTCAACAACGCCACGTGCCCGCTTGTTCGGCTACAGCTAAGTAGATCATGGAAAGGAATCTTCCAGGATGGAGAAATGAAATT
>JZLH01S0104828.1:32715-42921 GCA_001188425.1 Eucidaris tribuloides | reverse complement strand
AATATATATTGTCATATATTATTTATTATTATTTTATACGTTAAATTAGCATGACATCATAACACCTTTTTATCATAGTATTACATTATTGTATTATTATGTTATTATACTATTATACTTATTATTAGTCTAGCAGACTAGAAAGAAAGACAGACAAGAAAAAAACAAAAACAAAATTAATAAGAATTTGATGGAATGGGAAAATTTTTCTCCCGGTGTCCCTTACACCAAAGTTCTGTCAAATCTACAACCATCATTCAATGCTCGATACCGCCCGCACTAATACGTTATGAATCAATTTTTTTTATTTTTGTTTTATTTTTATTTTTTTTTTGCGTCACTGGTGCACTACTCGTGACATGCATGATATCACGTATCGCCATTTCCGGGACCGGATCAGACCATAATGTAAACCCTGTAAATTCAACCAAAAAATAATAAAACGCGTATAGCCATCCGTTTTTATTTATCTTACAATGCACGTTACAAATTTAGATATGCGCCTTCCAATATCCAAGCTCATATTTGTATACGTATTTATTCTAAAATACAACTGAACCAAACACAAAGATACTGCTGAGTTGTACCGATATATATCACAAGTCACATGAATACATAAATCCCATGCTTAAATTTCACATTAATTATAGAATTGAGATATCAAAAGAATCAGGACCTTACACATGAGAGAAATTATGATTATAATCCATTTCTTTGCAGATGACAGTTAAAACTTTCCACAAGATAAAGTATTTATTTACAATATCTACTGTTAAATAAAGAATTTATCTTACAATTGAAAATGAACTTACTCGATAAAATCCGGCTCGGTTTCCAATAGATCTGTTATATAGTCTGAGGTACCTTCGCATTGTGTTATAACAACATCCTGTGGAGGGAGGGGAATGTGTTGGTTATAGTTCATTCTCATTACCACCTGAAAGCGTGCTATCAATTTTCCATTAAATGCTCTTCGTTTACAATGAATTCACGTAAAGATTGCATTGACTTAAATTTTGGTCGTGTGGTTTATATCTAGCTGTGCTTCGAAATCTGAAGTCTGCATCCCTTTTTGATAATTTCTAACAACGTACGTAATAATCGAAGCTAACATTACTTAACCGAGGATTACGATCAAAAACTTGTTCAGTCGAGTCAATTTTTTCCACTCCCACCCTAACCCCAAAAGGAAAAGAAGAAAATTGTCATCATCGTTATATCTGTCAATCACATTGCATGCACAGCAATCTTTTGCAAAACTAACCATCAAATCCTTGTATTTTATATACGATTTATTTTATTATATATTATATTACTATTTTATATTGATTTTGTATAAGATATCTAAAAGTCAAAGAAATATACAGTATAGTTACTACGAGGTCTACCAATAAAATAGCACAGTCAGATTCATTCTATTACCCTAAAAGGAAAAATGATATTGTCATCATAGATATTATCTCTAAATCATGTTACATGCACAGCAATCTTTCGAGAAACTAACAAATCAAATGATCATAATTTATTTATAATTTCTTTTGAGCGGTCAACGCAATATATAGCAACTATTTCTAATAAATAAGAAAAATCGAACCTGTTCGCATACTAATGACATGCTTCTAGATTCACCTAACAAGCCACTTTTGACATCTGTCTGTGTTTTTTTTTTCAGCTCCATCATAAAGTCCGAACTAGTTATGAAATAAAAATAATAATAAATGATTGACACACGATTAATCAGTAATCTAAACACCGCTTTTTCTGTGTTTTCTGAAATGAACCTATCCTATACCATTTTGTCCTTATATATACTGCAAAACACCTGGCGTTCTCTAACAGCTTGTCTATAAATACCAAGTGAATCCGACATAAAATGAGCTATAATCATTTTTCTATGTGGAAAGAACCTCAACCTACAGCATAGCATTGTGATATACAGTGATATATCAAATTATGGAGAACTGATATGACAACACCAGAAGAACTAATGTAGCGTAACTATATATGATACTCACTTTTCAATCGATTTCCGTACTTTACTTTTCATTTTGTAAGCCAAGACCAAGTATAAAGAATGGGTTTTCTTAAGTCATTACGATAAACTTGATCTCTCTCAAACAAATGGAAAGAGATACACTGTGATGTAATTACCATGTAGTCCTCATTTGGCCAGACTGCTTCCGACACAGTCAGTTCGTAGAGACGTTGACTGAAAGGTAAGAAAATTAGAACTACACTCATGCTCATAATTATGGAATACTTAAAAAACATTTTACAAGTTGCCATTTTTCCGTGAACGGTACGTCTGGGATAAATATTATAATCTAAGTATTTCAGGAATTTTGAGCATTTTGTAGCGTCCGACTCGACACTAAAACCTGTGTTTATAAATGGTGGTGGTGTTGTTGTTGTTGAGTCACGTGGTGGTTACGCGCGTTATTCGACTTGTAACAGACACTATTCTGATGTTAATTTAGTGATAAATGACATGAGATCAAAATTTATAAGTTTTCTGTGTTGTTTTTAATTACTTTAATTTAATACTTTTTCATGATTTTTTTGTGGATTTAAAAAAAAAATAAATATAATTATAATTGTTATTGCGCTCAAACGTATTTCAGTTTTTACTTTAGTCATCTCATGAAATCCAAAAAATTCTTCACATACTGCGTTTTTGTGAAATAAACACTTGTCTTGAAAATTTTGGACGATATTGGAGAAAGAACTTAAGAATCAACAAAATATTTCATAATTACGAGCAGGAGTGTATAGTACATAGGAATTATTTAATGGATAAAAACAATATTATCAGAACTCATGACAATATTGTTTATGTTCCTTCGTGGTTCAAATAGTTGAGAAGTACCTAAGCCCCGGAGCTTCAACAAGACTGCATTATAATATATTTGCTTGCTTGCTAGCACACTTATATGTATGAGCAGAGCTGTACGGACTACATACGCCCAACGCTGAAATAAAAACTAACGAGGGGCGTACAATGTAGAATGAATGCAATGGATAAAAATATTTTATTCGTTGCAAAATTTAAACGCTGGACCAATATGTTTAGAAATGTTAAAAAAAGACTTCTGAAATGTTGAGTCCTTAATTTTCATAATATATGTTTAACAAGCCATAGACTAGCCATATCAAAGCAATATTTTGAGTATAATATTGTAAAAGACTGAATTTCAAAGCATTTTTTGTGCCATGATTGCGTAAGAAAGGCCATCCATTACTTTGTACTCAAAAGCAGTAGCGTAGCCAGCTTTTTGCCAGGGGGGGGGGGTCAAGGAACCCGAATGTACCGACAAACACCCGACGTACCGACATATTCATGTTGTGTAATGATAACAGTTAAATGATTTACGATGATAGTGAATGATTAATACACAGGGGCGGATCTAGCTTTTTGGAAGGTTTTTTTTTAACGAATGGTGATGGGAGAAAAAAATGCATATGTTTGCGCGCGAAGCGCGCCGAAAATTTTAGAATTATGTATGTTTGCGCGCGAAGCGCGCCGAAAATTTTAGAATTGTGTATGTTTGCCTGCAAAACGCGGTGAAAATTTAAAAAGCGCGTATGTTTACACGCGAAGCGCCCCGAAAATTTGAAAACTGTATATGTTTTGCGCGCAAAGCGCGCCAAAAATTTGAGAATTGTGTATGAAAATTTGATTTGCACTGTTTTTTAAAACAAATTTTGTAATACGTTTTGGTTTTCCTGACATCTACTAACATAATAAGACCATACAAATTCTTCACTTGGCAGCCCAAGGGGGGGGTTAAACCCCTAACCCCCACCCTTGTAGATCCGCTACTGATACAACTATAAGAAGTAATGCTTCTTCTACTAATAATGGTAATGTATGCGCGAGTGAGGCGAAGCGAAACGAGCGCTTCAGACATCAATAGATTTTCAAGTCAAAGAAAGTTGAAGTTATTATTTCTACATCGTAACAAAGCCTTCTGATGTTCTGATATTTATTTATATCAGCACTCACCAGTACTGTAATTTAATAGGAACACACAAGTATAATCATGCAACAAATTGTGTTATTCAACATTGCTTGGGAAGAAACATTTTTCGAAGTCTATGAGAATAGGAACGTTGTGGGCAAATTAAAGGCAATTTGTGGCTTTTGATTTGGCTATGTGAACGAGGAACGGCCGAAGGGCAAAATATTCCATCCACTTCACATGGTGGAGCTAGTGTGCCCCGGTATCAATAGCGTTCTATTCTTTTTCCCAAGTTTTTTCCTAATGTACACGTTGCTGAAATGTTTGAATCTTTCAACAGTTTAATGTTATAGGCCTGTAAACATTTTGTCGGTACACATGATGTTCGGGTCGGTTGATTTGGAACGTTTGTCTGTGTAGACACTTGACTCAAGTTGACTGTACTATACCGCTAACGTTCCAAATGTATCAATCATAGTATTCATGACAGGCGGTTGCCTGGTTACCGAAAAACATCTGACATGAAGAAATTCACTTATGCGAGCGAGCGGAGCGAGCGAGCTTAAAAAAAATGATTTTACATTTGAAAATGCAATTTCTTTCAATATTTTTTGTCGGTTTATGAGATATTTCGTCGGCACAAAATTATTTTTTGCGGTCCGCATGTACGCGACGGAGTCCTTCGTGTACCGACAAATTCCGAAAAGCATTATTGGGGGGGGGCAACTGCCCCCCCCCCTCCCCCCCCTTGGCTACGCTAATGCTCAAAAGTATGGAGCAGTCCCCATGGGTGGCTTGCTAGGTGTCTCGTCTGTTCCAGATATTGGTGATCAACCCTAACCCTACCAGATGAACTTGTCCATGTATTTTATTCGCAGTCTCCCTCTGCTCCTCAATCTTTCATGTCAGTATCCTATTTTCTGTACCATCCTTCTCACAATATATCCAACAAGCTGAATCTGTTTTTCCTTATGATTTTAAGGAGGGATCAATTAACACAGGCCCTATATCAAGTACTTTTTTGACACTCTGTCAGTCCAAAGTACCTTCAGTTTTCTTCTCAAAGGCCACATTTCTGCTGCTTGAATTCTGCTATCTAAGTATTTATTCAATGTTCAGCCCTCACAACCATATAAGAGAACAGACCATGCACAGTACTTCACAATACAGATTTTAGTTGCCATTTTCAGATTCCTATTTGCTAGTACACTTTTCACTTTGATAAATGTTTCATTTGCAAGTGCAATCCGTCTCTGTACTTCTGCATCAATCCTTTCATCCGAGGTAATCAAACCTCCAAGGCAGCAAAATTTGTCCACATATCTTATCCCTTCTCCGTTAATGTGAATATTGCAAATAGGAATATACTTCTTTTTTGTACCATGCAATCTGTCTTCTTTTGGTTTAGTGACTCATCCAGTATTTCACTTTCGATGACTATCTTATTCAGTAGAGCTTGCAAATCACCCCTGATTCAAGCTTCTAGGACAGATATCCTAAATTGTTGACATTCTGACCATCAATTACACTTTGATGTCAGATATTTCGCGCATTATAATCTCGTTAAATAACGAGAATACTGTGTAACATCACACAACCTTGTCGATTCCCTCTCTTTATCTCTTTTTATCAATATACAAAATCCTAATAATTAAAAGCAAAATCATGTTAATTTGGCTTTCTTCTGTAGTATCTCGCATTCTGAAAATTTTTGAAAATATTTTTAAATTTACAAACCTAAGTGTTATCTACCTGCAAGGCATCGTGCAATTACATCCCAAGTTCACCTTTCGAGTAGGCTTTGTCAACTTCATCTTCGCAGGCCTCTGGAAGAAAAATAAAATCGATTTATGTTTCGTTGAGATTTTACCATCCCGTATATATTAAAAGAATCTTAACCCATACTGATCAATGATAAATGAACGCTTTTTTATGGTATGTATTGGATGTGCTACAAAAATTCCATTGTACAGTACTCTGTTTGAAAAGCAAAATGTGTTATGTGGAAAGTATGCCTGACTTATCAACAAATTCAAGGTGGAAAAATAAGCATGTTGTTCTATTTCGTCGCTGCTATATGTGTCTTTAGTTAATGTATACAGTGCATAATTAACAAAACAGTATGATTATTAGATTAGATTAGATTTGATTTGATTTGATTTGATTTGATTTGATTTGATTTGGTTAGATTAGATTAGATTTGATTTGATTTGATTTGATTTGATTTGATTCGATTTGGTTAGATTAGATTAGATTTGATTTGATTTGATATGATTTGATTTGATTTGTTTAATTAATTATTCTTCCACAATGTTTCGGTAGAAAATTTCAGAATTTGAATAATCGCACATTAAACATTGAAGCATATGTATACAATATAGTAACATCCAGAAATTGCGAATACGTTGAACTTACAATATCACAAAAAACTATATTTTTATATGTACTCATGATGCTTTTGTAATGTCAGTTTCAATGTATGAAAACATGCGGTGGATGAGTTACCTACCACATTACTCTTTATTTTATTGATTTTTTTTTATTCCTGCGACGTTTGCCATGTAACTTCTTGTTCAAAGTAGTGTTTTGTGAATTTCTACGATGTACGGTACAATGGTATAGAAGAAAGCACAGGTTTTGGAAAATATACCGTGTATATCACTGCATCCCGTGATCCTGTCGATATACCTGTATCTGATATCTGAACAGTTACATTCTCGTAGCTTGCGAGCGAATACGCAATTTTTCTCACAAGCCTGCATGAGGAAATAAAAACAGATGCAAGTGTAGAAGTTATACTACTACTAACTTCTGCTGCTGCTGCTACTAATACTACTACTACTACTACTACCTACTACCTACTGACTAGCTACTACTACTACTACTACTATCTACTACTCTACTATATACTAGCTACTACTACAACTATTACTACTACTGCTGCTCTACTTTCCCCTACTACTACTACTACTACCTCTACTACACTACTACTTTATTACCACTACTACTACTACTACTACTACTACTACTACTACTACTACTAACTATAACTATTACTACTACTGCTGCTACTACTACTACTACTGCTACTTCCCCAACTACTACTACTACCTCTACTACTACTACTGCTATTACTGCTACCACAACTATTATTATTACTACTACTACTACTACTACTACTACTATTACTACTACTACTTCTACTACTTCTACTACTACTACTGCTGCTACTACTATTACTACTACTATTACTACTACTAATGCTAATACTACTACTCCTATTACTACTACTTGTGCTGCAGCTGCTGTTATTTATAACTACCGCAACTTTTCTACGTTAAAGTAATAGGCTAACATTGTGGAACTTCAAATTAAAAACTTGTCAAACTTTGCTATCTGAGCTACATAGTAGTGTTTGAATGGACAAGTAAACACCCTAGAATACAAAAGTTTGGAAATTTATGCTGCCACGGGCAAGATATGCATGAATAAATAATTAGTACTCGGGGCGAGTAAAAAATAGTCTAGATCCACACACGGTAAGTCTATGGGAGGAAATGGGCAGGTGAATACGGTCAACTTACGATTTTCACTTTTTAAAGCACTAAATAATCATTTTGAAATGCAATTTTTTCAGGACTTCATTTTAAGACCTTGTCAAAGACACTTGGAGCATGGAGGATTATGTAGCTCACATTTTTTTAATTGTGGTAAATGTTAGCCAGTGGCTTTAATAGTAATAATATTATTAGTACTTATCTGTTTTCTTTGTCTGTTTCTTCAACAGTAACAGAATATTGGGGCAAATTAAGGGCTTGGGGAATCACCAATTTGATACTATCTAGCCTTTGCTCATCTAACTTCATAAAATCATATCAGTTTGACTCACTGCTCTGCTGTATTTGATATGACGAAATTTCTCCTTGAAGACATTATCATCCTCGATGCTAGACGAACAATTGCTGTACGGCTTTCCCTCTCGCATGATTTCGACCTTCAGGAGTAAAAAAAAAATGGTATAAAAATGATTCGTGTTTGAGAGGACCAGGAAAGTAATCACTGGTCATCACCACCTTGACTTCAACGCAACCTATGGTTGCGTCGATTAGATACGAATTGTAGATTGGCCAAGTTTAGTCCGGTCTGTCATTGACATTTTAAGAGTAGGAAAATTGATACTTATTCGGAAATGACATGGATAACCATTCTCATATATTATTCCATTCTTAGTTATTTTTGTAAATGTTACTATCAAACCAACAAGCATGGCCAAATGGAAACCTCATTTTGTAATTCTATGCACTTATTAAATAACGTCTTAAAGAAGGAACACAAACTAAATGATAAACTAAATAGCAGGCTCAGCAAAATATAATCTCCTTAGGTATACGAAATGAGATGACATAAATTGCAATATCGTTGTAAATATTCCTGTTTCTGACGTAGGTTTATTTTGTTCCATCCACTTGCATCGCTTGGCTGTGATATGAATTTAGAACAAAACAGACTGCTATGTCGCATTTGGTTGTCTCGTTAAGACTTAAGAACAGGATAGGCACAAGTCCAAGAAAATGTTGTTCCCACCTCTAAGGGAACATTGGAATGAGATTGATTCTAAATCAACTATCATGGGTATTTTTTGCGGTAATTACGTGCAAAGTTGTTGCTTTTTTGTTATTAACGCAACAAAAAAGTGACCCCGATTTGCAGACAACTTATTCCCTTTCAAAATACACCATGTTTTCTTTTATGATTAAATCTAGTTTTCTCTCTATTCCCAACATCTTTTTAAATCTACGAATGAAATAACCACATGATTTCTTTACCAGTCGTAGTCCAACTGATGTTTCTCTGCCAGGAGCCAATGTAATTCCTTCGTCTTCCGGGAAGGGCATTTCGCCTTGGTCGTGGATCAAGAGCCTTAGACCGGCCGAGGGCTGCAGTGTTCCGATATATTTATCCTGCTCAACGTACATCTCCATTGTCAGACCTGGTCGAGAGGCATATTATACAATGTGCATGGACATATCGATAAACAGACAGACACACACAAAATTAGACAACAAATACAGAAACTTGTTTCCATACTTTTGTGGAAAATTGGAATAGCGAGACAGGACCGTGCCCAACCACATGTTCCTCATTCAACCGTTCAATTATGACTTGTGTTCCTAGAACAGTTATCTTCATGTGCAGGCTCGATCATGAATGATGGTATTTATGAACGCGGCGATACTATGACGAGTTTCTGTAAGTGGTATTACAGTGGATCATTTCAACGTACATATCCAAAGGTATAAAACTTTTGGATATCGATACCCTTGACCCCTTTGCGTGTCACATACTTGTGGTAAATAAAATTAAGATTATTCTCTGTAAATTATATCGTGAAAGAAAAGTTTGCATGACATAAATATTTCACACAAACTCGTACACAGCACAGGCAATAGCAAGCTATCTTTCTCAATCTTTAGAAGTGTAGAACCATGGTAACAGAAGAAAATGGTTATTACAAATGTTTCATTTGATTTTAGGAACAGTCGAACACGTTAGGGCAAGGGTAAGATTTAAACTGTGCTGACCGTAATGAGGAGCAACTAAACAAGTTTTGACATACCGTATAGAGGGCCAATCCTCGACACTCGTAGATCGGTCCGGTTGGTGAGACCAGAGTGGAATGTATAGCAGTTTCCATACATGTAGTTGTAAAACTGGGTGAAGTTACTACATCAGAATCAAGAAAAATACAATATTTGTCAACGAGTTGTAAGAGCACTAATTTATAAGCACCATTTGTCCGATTGTTAAAATTTCCTGTTAAGCGAAATTGAAAGGTGTGTCTGTTTGTTGTGTGTTTCTGCGTGTGTCTGTGTTGTGTGTATGTGTGTGTATGTGTGCGTGTGTGAGTGTGTGTGTGTGTGTGCGTGTGTGTGTGTGTGTGTGTGTGTGTGTGTGTGTGTGTGTGTGTGTGTGTGTGTGTGTGTGTGTGTGTGTGTGTGTGTGTGTGTGTGTGTGTGTGTGTGTGTGTGTGTGTGTGTGTGTGTGTGTGTGTGTGTGTGTGTGTGTGTGTGTGTGTGTGTGTTTACGAATAAGTACGTATTGACTTACGCCGGTGAGCCATGGATAGTTTCAAGTAACGCCTCAGTAGCATGCGGCTAGCTGGATGGCAGTGTAGCCGTCCTCGATAAGAAAAATTTACTGATGAGCTTAAGACTGTTTCTATTTTTCATTTGAGGCTTATTGCAGT
>JZLH01S0104828.1:20188-30620 GCA_001188425.1 Eucidaris tribuloides | reverse complement strand
AGTGAAACAGTAGGCCCAACACTTACGCCGGTGAGCATGGATAGTTTTCAAAGTAACAGCTCAGTAGCATGTCGGATAGCTGATGGCCAGTGGTAGCCCGATCCTCGAAAGAAAATTTACTGATGAGCTTAAAGACTGTTTCTAATTTTTCCATTTGAGGGCTTATTGCAGTGTAGTCGATATCATCCCAGCTTTGGTAACTCTAATAATATTGGAAACAATTTTAGAAAAGGGAAAGAAAGAAGAAAAGGGATTTGCATGATTAATTTATTTAGTTATCATCCAGATGTATTCGAGTACTATGTTTTCAATTTGGCTCTTTTTATTTCATTTTATTTATAACATTTTTAAGAGTATGTACACTCGATGACTCCAAATGGAGTCAGCTGGGAGTTTACTCTATTCCGACTTAAAGTGACTATAATTTCCGAATTATACTCAGGATGGTGTGGTGTCAATTGAGAATCGAGTCAATTCGAGTTAACTCGGAATAGAGTAGGCTCCCAGCTAACTCCATTCCAAGTCAAACTTGACCCAGAAATGAGTGTAGTAAAGCTGAACAGGGGCGGTGCCAGGGTTAAATCTTAGGAGGGGGGGCAATCCGTTGGGAAATAGCGGGTAAAATTTTTCACGGCCAAATTTGAGGCCAAAATCAGCAGCCGAAAAGTCGCTCGGTGAAAATCGAAGCTGAACTATATGGCACATATTAGAAACGTCCTTGCAACGAACACTTTATCTTCTTTAGTATCTAATTCAAGGCCAATTATTGAAAATCATTACATTTGCATCAGGGCCAAGTTGTCCATAC
The DNA here is from genome assembly GCA_001188425.1 of Eucidaris tribuloides. Lineage (NCBI taxonomy): Eukaryota > Metazoa > Echinodermata > Echinoidea > Cidaroida > Cidaridae > Eucidaris > Eucidaris tribuloides. The sequence goes on along the minus strand of JZLH01S0104828.1, from coordinate 29,812 downwards.
ATTTAATGCTGATATTGGGATTCATTCCCCCATTGTTCATATGATTTACTATTCTGACATGTAAATCAAATTATATAACGTTGCTATAGCAACGGGTGACGACAACAAAATGTATAATAGCACATTATTTGTTTAGATTCGACTAAAGGTGTTTCCGTATAATCGGAACTCGTCGGTAACCGACAGCCAATTTCGGCATGCTTTACCGTACATTAAAAAATCGATTTAATCCATTAACAAACATTCACACGTATATAGGTTGAGATTTCGTTCATTTTGAAGCCAATAAAGAAGGGGTTTTTAAATGCTCAAGTTTTTCTTACGCAAGTTTTTTTAAGAAGGTGAAACAATCATTCAGTAATTTTAAAACATCATATTGTGACGTTTTCTTGAAATGACTTTGTGAAACATCACTCGAAATAATGTTCATCAATGAACATTTTTAAAAATGCAATTTCTGGAATGACGAGACATTTTGATGTAAAACTCCAACCCGTTTCTGTTGATAATCCCTCGATAAGTGTGATCCCGAAACATTTCATTGCGATTGAATTCATTTTATTTTCTCAAAACATGATTTAAATAGAAACAGTAATAAAACTACAAAGACAGTCAAATTAACAAATTATAAGCATTACAATTACACAACATAAAACTGAGAGGACACACTCACGTGTACATAAGTCCCTACGCAGATGACAAAAGATGTAGCAATACACAAGAAACACAAAAGCTACAAACATCTACATATAACAAAACAAGACAGGAAAGTGATGAACGATTTAACTTACACCAGATGATTGAATACAAACACTACGAATGGATTGTTTGGAAGATTGTACTTAGATTTGGACGTGGTATATCTTTCTCAATAACTGAAATATCGCAATATTTTGGAATAATACATAAATGATGTCGATACGATATAGTAAAATATTAAAGTACATTCATATTACTTAATGAGAAACTGTTCCGACTTCGAATTTAAACTTGTAGAGTTACAAAATTTTATTCTGTATTGAATTCCAAACTACGGGATCTTGTTATAGTAAAATAATTCCTAGCCTTTCTGGTAGCAAATTTATAATTGAATCGTTCAAAAGGGAGATGATTAAAAGGATTTTATGACATTAAAATATAAAGTTCCTAATACTCATCAATATCTTAAGTCTTTAAAAGGGAGTAAAATCGATCGGGTGATGCCATATTAACACTGTGTATTCGATAGTATAAACCACATATACAAGCAAAAGTGTGGAAATGTTGCATCAATCCTCGTGACAGATTTTAAACTCAAACCGGTTTTCCCAGAATGTTTTTTTCTTGGGTGGGGGGTGGGGTCAAACTTGTTGATATATGTCGGTTCATGCAGGCAAGCAAAACGTCTAAAATAATATTAGTGCTTTAACAGTATTGTGAAACTGAAACTGAAATAATTGTATTACCAAGATGAACACATTTACACGTATATGATTAAATACTTATACAATTATATAAACAAATTAGTAAAATGACCCTACAGAAACAGCAATACCGCTAATAAGGCGCAGGCCCCTTTAAACATTGACACGTGAATACATGAATGCATGACTATGAATACACATAATTATGGCACGAAACAAAACAAAAGAATATGAGCTGTTAAAATACAACTTCAGCATGTATAGTTATTGGTTTTCACCTACAGTAATAATGACAATTTTAGCACACAAAGCAATGTAGGCTATACTTAATAAATACAGAATTGTACAATATGTATTGACTACTCGTTTAACAAGTGTTGGTTTATGCTATGGCGGAAATGTGGAATGGTTTGGATTTTTCTTATCTTCAGTGATAAATCATTCCAAAGTTTCAAACCCATGAATGAAATTGATGTTTGTCAAGCTCCGTTTTAACTTTTGGCACCGATTATCAAAGAAATCAAAATAACCATTCACTGAGTGTCCTTAAATGTGTATTTTGTTACATCAAAGAAATTAAAGATATGATATGAAAGGGTTGAAAAGTTTCGATGAAGTTAATACCCCGACAGAATTCCAGATGATGGCGACACGGAATCGTATATACGACAAGGCAAGTAATACTATGAAACAAATTAAGATTTCTAACTATTTCAGACTCCGTATAGGCAAGAAGACTTCGAATGGTCATAGAATCAGTCATTTTCTTAAAACTGAGAAAACGATGTTTATGCAGTCAATTAATTTTTTAATCAAAATATTTATAGTTTTCTGCAAATACATGTTTCTACGCTCTTAAAGGCGGGGATCTCTTTTGCATGCCTAAAAATTAGCATTGTGTAAATACAATGGCATTTAGAAGAAAATGCCACCTGGGAACCTTTAGCAAAATATAGGAGCTAGAAACTCAGTTTTAATGGAATTATAGTGACCGTTAGACTCAGATTTGAATTTTTCTCTCGCGAGAAAAAAATTCCTACCATAGAACGTACACTAAAGAGCTATTGTTTTTCTTTTGCATTTTTCAAATTCTAGGCAGGCACCTACCCCCAGATTTCACAGACATGCCCTTTATCAATAGCTTTAGGGCATGGATTATCTTTTCCTGGTCTGTGGGGATGTTTGCAAATGAGATCCACTGCCTTTTTAAACAATATAACTAATACTACTGCTACTACTACTACTACTACTACTACTACGACTACGACTACTACTACTATGACTACTACTGCTACTACTACTACTACTACTACTACTACTGCTATTACGACTACTACTACTACTACTACTACGACTACTACTGCAAGGTTGTCATTGTATGACTATTACCGTAGAATACAACGCCGTTCGAAGACTTAACCAGAAATCTTCGTCGTCTCCGCCCATGTTATAAATCTCTTCTTCCTTCAGTGGATTCATGTTACAAATTGTAATGGCGGGGAATTTGATGTCGGAGTCTTGTTTAATTTCGAGATTGACGTTGACTTCGTAAGCGAAGTACCTCATGACAACCATAGAACCGTGCCAGGCCAGCATGCCCAGTCCTGCAGTAAACAGCAAGACCCACAAGACGCGGCGGTGAAAACTCGAGGCTCGGTTGATGTTGGGAATACCGTGAGCCCCCGTTGACGCCAGACGATTCCCAACCAAAAAGAGGATGTCCAGTTCCTCTTGCCGTTCACGTTCACGTTTCTCTTGAGCAAGTTTTTCTTTCATCGACATTTTAGATATATTGCCGGGTGGTTTCCACGTTTGTTGATCGATAAACGCAATAACCGGTTTCGAGCTTGAGATGTCCGGTACGGCGTCTCTCACTTTGTTATTCATTGTTGCTTCGATTCAAACGAAAAACGTAAAAGTTATCAGTTAGATTTCAACAAAATATTTTGTCAATCGATGTTCAAGCAATTATGGATTTAAGTTCTGCATTAATTTCCAGCCGAAAGTCATGGGAGAGAGACAATCGAATGTAGTCACATCATAAATTCTCATCCGCTTATTCCTCACAGAGAGTGGCCAAGATGATGGCGATCCATGCAGTATCCTTATTTCAACAGAGCAGTCTTTTAATTTAACGGCGGCACAACTTGGAATTTAAGCATTAACGTAACTAGGCTTCATAAATCACATCACAACACGAATTGTTCACAAATTCAGCGGAAAAAAAACGTACACCATGTGATGAACATTGGCACTCATATCGGGAAAGTGCCTCTTCCTACTGACATATTTTTCATAAAAATAAGTCTTTGCGTTGGACGCGTGGTTTGAAAGAATCCCATTCATCATCTGACTGGACAGAGGTCTTCTATTAATTAGAAGACGTCGATGACAACTAGTGACCACGTGATTACAATCGAGTGTTGACGTCAAAATAAATATCAATCGGTCGATAAGGTGTAATGACCGGTCATACTCCTTTTGACATTAATACTCTGTAAATTATCTGAACTTAATGGGGATTTGTTCAAACTTGCTCATAACAAAAGAGCACGTTATATTCGTCGTGGTGTTTTATAGAATGTTGCTAACACATAAGTGTGCAGTGTGTGTGTGTGTGTGTGTGTGTGTGTGTGTGTGTAGGTCTGTCTGTATTTCTGTGTGTGTGTGCGTGTACGTATGTATGTGTGTTGGTCTGTCGGACTGTGTGTTTAATTTTTTTTTCATTTATTCATTTTCCACTTGTGGGGTGGAACGCCCTCTTCAGCTAAAAGCTGTTCTTCAGAAGGGTCCACTCACAAAAATAAAAATATAAAAACGTACAATACAATCAGTATATTCAAAATTAATAGTACACAATACATTAAAAAAAACAATTTATATATACAAAAAAAAATCATGCAATACTAAGTACATACTACATGTGTGACTTTAAAGAAACACATAAACCTGAGAACAAAGACTAAGAGGGGAAATAAAAAAAAATGGGGTAGGAAAAGAAAAGTGTGTGTGTGCGCGCGTGTGTGCGCGTGTGCGTATGCGTGGTGTGCATGTGTGTGTGTGTGTGTGTGTGTGTGTGTGTGTGTGTGTGTGTGTGTGTGTGTGTGTGTGTGTGTGTGTGTGTGTGTGTGTGTGTGTGTGTGTGTGTGTGTGTGTGTGTGTGTGTGTGTGTGTGTGTGTGTGTGTGTGTGTGTGTGTGTGTGTGTGTGTGTGTGTGTGTGTGTGTGTGTGTGTGTGTGTGTGTGTGTGTGTGTGTGTGTGTGTGTGTGTGTGTGTGTGTGTGTGTGTGTGTGTGTGTGTGTGTGTGTGTGTGTATGTGTGTGTGTGTGTGTGTGTGTGTGCGTGTGTGTGTGTGTGAGTGTGTGTAGGTCTGTCTGTCTTTGTTTGTCTTTGGGTTTAATATTTCTATAATGAGCACGAATTGCATATTTCAATTAGGATCCATTGGATGTTGGTAGGTTCTTCCCAAATTACGTAATAAAGGATTTGGGAGCCAGTTTGTGACAGCCTCAGTAGCTTACATCAGAATTCTTCTTACGTTATCTTGTGAACAGAATAAATAGCTTAATTAATAAGTAGATAGATACCCTCCCTACTCACAAGAATTGCAACATACACTATAACGCATGCATTTTGAGTTGAAGGGGTCTTTCTATAATCACGTCCTAATGTAGTTTATTGGAAAATAAAAAATCATTTGACAAGAAATCAATGAACAATTGTTTTTTTCATTCCTTCTCCAAAGCGGAAAGATTATCAAAAGCAGGCGCACCCACGGCAGAGGGGCTGGAACATAAAATTTAACCCTTTTTCGCCTCCCTGTAGGGGTGGGGTGTTAATTCACACTAGCATCGTAATTCGGTTTCATATTTCCTGTAAAACGATTTTGATGGCTGGGAAAGACTTCCAACAAACAAAAAATGCCAATGTGTTCCTCTGACGTGGTCTCAGAAAGAAGACACCACGCCGCGAAGACGAAAGCGCTTCCTATCTTCATAAGATAGTGATAAGGGGAATACGCCCAATATTTCACAAAAGGACCCCCTCAAGTTGTAATTTCTTATTTTTTCTCAATTCTAACGGCGGTTTATTATTACAAACATTCTAAAAATTGCTGTAATGCGACTATTTTGTACTTGTGGAGAGAAGGCCATTATCTTAATATTAGTAGTCTTATCCTCCCTATATATCACTATCTTATGAAGATAGGAGGCGCTTCCGTCTTTGCGGCGTGGTGTCTTCTTTTGAGACCGCGTCATAGAACACATTGACATATTTTTGTTTGCTGTACGTCCTTCAAGCCATGAAAACCGTTCCACGGAAAATATATGAAACCGAATTACGATGTTAGTGTGAATTATCCCCACCCCTACAGGGAGGCGAAAAACGGTTAAATTTGATGTTTCAGCCCCTCTGCCGTGGGTTCACCTGCATTGATAATCTCTCCGCCTTGGAGAAGGAAGAAAAATACTGTCCATGATATCTTTTCAATGATTTGTTATTTTTCATTATATACTTCATTAGGACGTCATTATAGAAAGACCCCTTCAACTCAAAATGAATGCATTATGTTGCAATACTTTTGAGTAGGAGGGAGATAGATAAGATAGATGAGATAGATTAGATGATAGATAGATAGATAGATAGATAGATAGATTGTAGTTAGATTTAAACATGCTTGCATACATACATACACACATACATAGGTCGAACAACATTGAAATAATTACAATGTGTAAATACACATGTGATACAAAATGAATACACATTTAATACCTTGTGCTAAGCAAAGAACGTTAAAAACTTAGTTTGGTGGTATCGACAAAGACCGTTTAACTTAGATTTTGAATGGAATAAAATTATCACAGATACGTTAACTTTCAGGATCTTACCGTGCATGGGTATTCATGTTTTATTTTTATTTTTTTTTAGCAAATTCCAAATGTGTACCATATGCTGCTATGAACAAGACAAATTTTATGTATAAGTCTCGTGCATACTATTATTCACAGTCAACTACTTGACTCATCCAGTCCATTGAGCTTCACACTTAGACTAACGCACAATTAGTATTTAGTGCATTTTCAAGTTCTAAGCAATTTCTCATTTTCAGATTTCTCAAACACGTGTTTCATAAATATCGTATAATGGCATGAGTGATGTTTTGTTGTGTTGTTGTAGGAATGCAAAAGAAAATCCCTGCCTTTAAAGTAAAATGACATTACAAGTAGTCTTTGCAAAATTTACTGTATAAAGTTTCTGCCGTGAAAATTTCATAGTAATACATTTTCTCTTTGTTGGACAATTATTAGCAGAAAATGTTGTGTAGCTTTCTATGAAATCAATTTTATCAGGACCTGAGATTAATACAATGCTGGAAAATCAATTTTTTCCACCTCAATTAAACAAATTCAAAACAAATCCTCCCAGAATGAATATACATTCACTGTGGTATATAGTTAAACTGATTTGGTTCTGGAGGTATTTTTTTTACTTCTCCCAATCATGTCGTTGACCTTTGATAGTTGCGTAGCATTTTCTTATCAATGAAATAAGGCGCTCTTAAGGGAAAAGGGAAATATGTCGGGGAACAGAGAGAGCAATACAAATAACACTCATTTGCACAAATAAATATGCGAGACAGAGGAATGTGTTGTCCATTATCTCGCAGTGTAAAGTCTTCCAGTTCGATGATGTTATAACCAATAGGATCTATAATTTGCTTGCCTTTCAACCTTTGTATTTAACATGTCATGTGAATGTTGGCGCTAATACAGTGCACTATTTATTTATTTAATTATTTATTTATTTATTTATTTATTTAATTATTTATGTATTTATTTATTTATTTATTTATTTATTTATTTATCTATTTATTTATTTATTTATTTATTTACTTACTTACTTATTGATTGATCGATTTATTTATTTATCTATTTATTTATTCACTCATATAATATGTGATATTCACTATGCAGTGGCCAAGTAAGTTAGTTGATTGATTGATTGATTTACTTACTTATTTACTTTTTCATTAGGCGTATGTTTTCATTCATTCATTTGGTTGGTTATTCATCGGTTATAACTTACATGTATATGCTTATTTATGAATTTAGTTAGTAAATAAGAGAGCTATTATATTGGGTCACCGCAATAATATATTTTTCAATTTTGTTACATTTCCAACAACCCCCTTCGCATTATTATGAAGGTTCTTCTTTTGTCTGCTCATCAACACCAACTAGCAAATTAATAGATGTATCCAGATGTCTTCGCAATTAGATTTTTTTTTTAAAATCTCCACTGTATGCAGAGACGTAGTTAATGGGTGGATTGAAGCAACTTACGATAAAAATCAATACATCGGAGAAACCATTAAATTCCCATTATTCATAGGGAGCCTTTAAGCAAACATACCTTTATGAAATGGTAACGAGGAGTACACATTGTTATGTCATTAGTCAAAGTGTGTTGATGAATTGCTTTCTCAAATATTGTTATTCATCGCCACGCACATGCGTGTATAGCCACGTTAGATGTAATTACGATAATGCATTTCTTGGCGGTGTTCAGTGTTTTTTTTTTCTTCTTCTTCATTTGTATATTCCGTGGCTAATTAGCGGGTGTGAGATACTGTGTAATGGATGTGTCATGTAGAGACTGGTCATATGTTTTCGCGTCAAATTTGTTGTTTTGACTTTCAATGTATGTAATTTTAAGCTACTTTTTGCCACACTTTTGTCATTTCGTGAGAAAGGCATTAATTTTTTTAATCATTTTCCTGATACATACATAGTAGGCCTATGTTGCATTTGCAAGTGTGTTTTTGTACATCCTCCTTTCATTATAGCTTATTGTTATTATCTGTTATAGTTATGATATTGTCCATTTCGTCACCCACAGGACTTTCAATTGTTCACGTTGTGATTACAAATCATCACATTTATCATCACACTGTTACTGTGATCATCATCTCCAGTCGTCATCAGCTCATCAGCTGAGGTACTAAAGCAAAACGAGAACAAAATCATGGAAGGGAGGGGGTATTTTTTATGGCCTGCCGATAAATAGGCCTTCATAAAATCGGTTGGTTTAGTTATGCAAAGTGATTGTTTTTTGTACAAGCAAAAACTTGTGTTTTGGGGTCTGTTTTGAAAGTCTATAATTACATGTATCTTGATATGGTATCCATCTTAGAAAACAAGAACCATGCACCCCCTCCCCCACCACCCCTCTGAATTTGGGAATTTTTCAACCCATCAATTTTTCGCATTCCATTATCTCACCTCATGGATCTCATCTTTGGTAGACAAAACACTTAGATTTGTTTTCGATTTTGTTTTGTTTTTTCTTCTGTTGTTGTTGTCTGTTCGTTTATTATTCATTGTCCATCTGTCTGTCTGTATGTTGGCCGTGTCCTCGTATCCGTTGATTTGGATGATAGTACAGTAGATTTATGCTACACAAACTAACACTGAGAGGGCGCTATGTACAAGTGGTGTTGCCGTGGTAACTGGAAGTAAATTTGTCGGGGGAAATGGCGACTTTGGTGAGGTTTCAAAGGAGTAATGCGGCTATAATGCAACAAATCTTCATCAGAAATAGGTAATATATTTCCAGTTGTTCAGTGTTTTTCATGAATTTGTAGCTATGTGTTCTTCCTTTTCTGTCTATGCCTTTATTTACGCAATAAATCCGAACTATTAATGCCGTGTTGCGTAGAAATTATTTTTCTCGGTCCCATCTGTCCATATCCATGTAAGTGATTGTATGCTCGCGTGTGAGTTGTGATGACGAGGTGAAATCAGCAGAACAGTGTTCGATTATTATACTTACGCACACGTTAATTTTATGAAGATGTCAGAAACTAAGTTACTATTTATTCTTTGCAAATTTGTCTTGAATATTCACTGTGTTCTGTCATGTCTGTACTGTAGTGGTGGTAGTGTTGACAGAACAAAAACAATTGTGTCGCATGTTGTCTTTGTGATGAGTGAGTCGTGTCAAAACGTGTTGTGATGTGGAATAAAAATGAGAGAGTCGATTGCGACATAAAGTGACAAGCCACTCATGCCAGTAAAGAATCATACACATGCACATGTACAACAATATGAGCATGCTTGCCCCATTAACTTCATGCGTAGGTCGTTGCACAGCTCACAGTAAATAAGCATCCGCTGCCTGCGGCAGCGGGATGCAACAGTACCCATTTGCTTTCGTG
>JZLH01S0104828.1:0-20163 GCA_001188425.1 Eucidaris tribuloides | reverse complement strand
ATTCCAAACTACCGGGATCTTGTTATAGTAAAAATAATCTAGCCTTTCTGTAGCAAATTTATAATGAATCGTCAAAAGGGAGATTATTTAAAAGGATTTTTATGACAATTAAAATATAAAGTTCCTAATACTTCAGCAATATCCTTAAGTCTTTAAAAGCGGAGTAAAATTCGATCGGCGGTGATGCACATATTAACACTGTGTATTCGATAGTATAAACACATATACAAGCAAAAGTGTGGAAATGTTGCATCAATCCCTCGTGACAGATTTTTAAACTCAAACCGGTTTCCCAGAATGTTTTTTTCTTTGGGTGGGGGGTGGGGTCAAACTTGTTATATATGTCGGTTCATGAGCAGGCAAGCAAAACGTCTAAAATAATATAGTGCTTTAACAGTATTGTGAAAAACTGAAAACTGAAATAATTGTATACCAAGATGAACACATTTACACGTATATGATTAAATACTTATACAATTATATAAACAAAAATTAGTAAAATGACCCTACAGAAACAGCAATACCGCTAATAAGGCGCTAGGCCCCTTTAAACATTTGACACGTGGAATACATGATGCATGACTATGAATACACATAATATGGCACGAAACAAAACAAAGAATATGAGCTGTTAAAATACAACTTCAGCATTTTATAGTTATTGGTTTTCACCTACAGTAATAATGACAATTTTAGCACACAAAGCAATGTAGGCTATACTTAATTAATACAGAATTGTACAATATGTATTGACTACTCGTTTAACAAGTGTTGGTTTATGCTATCGGCGGAAATGTGGAATGGTTTTGGATTTTCTTATCTTCAGTGATAAATCATTCCAAAGTTTCAAACCCATGAATGAAATTGATGTTTGTCAAGCTCCGTTTTTACTTTTGCACGATTATCAAAGAAATCAAAATAACCATTCACTGAGTGTCCTAAATGTGTGTATTTTGTTTACATCAAAGAAATTAAAGATATGATATAAAGGGTTGAAAAGTTCGATGAAGTTAATACCCGACAGAATTCCAGATGATGGCGACACGCGAATCGTATATACGACAACGGCAAGTAATACTATGAAACAAATTAAGATTTCTAACTATTTCAGACTCCGTATAGGCATGAAGACTTCGAATGGTCATAGAATCAGTCATTTTCTTAAAACTGAGAAAACGATGTTTATGCAGTCAATTAATTTTTTAATCAAAATATTTATAGTTTTCTGCAAATACATGTTTCTCGCTCTTAAAGGCGGGATCTCTTTTGCATGCCTAAAAATTAGCATTGTGTAAATACAATGGCATTTAGAAGAAAATGCCACCTGGGAACCTTTAGCAAAATATAGGAGCTAGAAAACTCAGTTTTAATGGAATTATAGTGACCGTTAGACTCAGATTTGAATTTTCTCTCGCGAGAAAAAATTCCTACCATAGAACGTACACTAAAGAGCTATTGTTTTTCTTTTGCATTTTTCAAATTCTTAGCAGGCCACCTACCCCAGATTTCACACGACATGCCCTTTATCAATAGCTTTAGGGCATGGCATTATCTTTCCTGGTCTGTGGGGATGTTTGCAATAGACCACTGCCTTTTTAAACAATATAACTATATATACTTACTACTACTACTACTACTAGACTACGACACTACCTACTACTGCTACACTACTACTAACTACACTACTACTATACTACTACTACTACTACTACTACTGTACTACTACGACTACTACTCTACTACTACTACACTACTGATACTACTACTACGACTACTACTAACTATACTACTATACTCTACTACTACTACTACTACTACTACTACTGACTTACGATACTACTACTACTACTACTACTACTACTACTACTGTAAGGTTGTCATTGTATGACTATTACCGTAGAATACAACGGCCGTTCGAGACTTAACCAGAAATCTTCGTCGTCTCCGCCCATGTTATAAATCTCTTCTTCCTCAGTGGATTTCATGTTACAAATTGTAATGGCGGGGAATTTGATGTCGGAGTCTGTTTAATTTCGAGATTGACGTTGACTTTCGTAAGCCGAAGTACGCTCATGACAACCATAGAACCGTGGCCAGGCGCCAGCATGCCCAGTCCTGCAGTAAACAGCAAGACCCACAAGACGCGGCGCGTTGAAAACTCGAGGGCTCGGTTGATGTTGGATACCGTGCCCCCGTTGACGCCAGACGATTCCCAACCAAAAAGAGGATGTCCAGTTCCTTTGCCGTTCACGTTCACGTTTCTCTCTGAGCAAGTATTTCTTTCATCGACATTTTAGATAATATTGCCCGGTGGTTTCCACGTTTGTTGATCGATAAACGCAATAACCGGTTCGAGCTTGAGATGTCGCGTACGGCGTCTCTCACTTTGTTATTCATTGTTGCTTCGCATTCAAACGAAAAAGCGTAAAAGTTATCAGTTAGATTTCAACAAAAATATTTTGTCAATCGATGTTCAAGCAATTATGGATTTAAGTTCTGCATTAATTTCCAGCCGAAAGTCATGGGAAGAGACAATCGAATGTAGTCAATCATAAATTCTCATCCGCTTATTCCTCACAGAGAGTGGCCAAGATGATGCAGCGATCCATGCAGTATCCTTATTTCAACAGAGCAGTCTTTTATTTAACGGCGCACAACTTGGAATTTAAGCATATAACGTAACTAGGCTTCATAAATCACATACAACACACGAATTGTTCACAAATTCAGCGAGAAAAAAAACGTACACCATGATGAACATTGGCACTCATATCGGGAAAGTGCCTCTTCCTACTGACATATTTTTCATAAAAATAAGTCTTTGCGTTGGACGCGTGGTTTGAAAGAATCCCATTCATCATCTGACTGGACAGAGGTCTTCTATTAATGAGAAGACGTCGATGACAACTAGTGACCACGTGATTACAATCGAGTGTTGACGTCAAAATAAATATCAATCGGTCAGTAAGGTGTAATGACGTCATACTCCTTTTTGACATTAATACTCTGTAAATATCTAACTTAATGGGGATTTGTTCAAACTTGCTCATAACAAAAGAGCACGTTATATTCGTCGTGGTGTTTTATAGAATGTTGCCTAACACATAAGTGTGCAGTGTGTGTGTGTGTGTGTGTGTGTGTGTGTGTGGTGTGTGTAGGTCTGTCTGTATTTCTGATGTGTGTGTTGTGCGTGTACGTATGTATGTGGTGTTGGTCTGTCGGACTGTGTGTTTAATTTTTTTTTCATTTATTCATTTTCCACTTGTGGGGTGGAACGCCCTCTTCAGCTAAAGACTGTTCTTCAGAAGGGTCCACTCACAAAAAATAAAAATATAAAAACGTACAATACAATCAGTATATTCAAAAATTAATAGTACACAATACATAAAAAAAAACAATTTTATATATACAAAAAAAATCATGCAATACTAAGTACATACTACATGTGTGACTTTAAGAAACACATAAACCTGAGAACAAAGACTAAGAGGGGAAATAAAAAAAAAATGGGGTAGGAAAAGAAAAGTGTGTGTGTGCGCGCGTAGTGTGCGCTTGGTGCGTATGCGTGGTGTGCATGTGTGTGTGTGTGTGTGTGTGTGTGTGTGTGTGTGTGCTGGTGGTGTGTGTGTGTGTGTGTGTGTGTGAGGTGTGTGATGTGTGTGCCGTGTGCGCGCGTGCGTGTGTGCGTGCGAGTGTGCGTGGTGTGCAAGTGTGTGGGTGTGTGTTGTGTGTGGTTGTGTGTGTGTGTGTGTGTGTGTGTGTGTGTGTGATGTGTGTGTGTGTGTGTGTGTGTGTGTAGTGTGTGTGTGTGTGTGTGTGTTGTGTGATGTGTGTGTGTGTGTGTGTGTGTGTGTGTTGTTGTGTGTGTGTGTGTGTGTGTGTGTGTGTGTGTGTGTGTGTGTGTGTGTGGAGTTGTGCTGTGTGTGTGTGTGTGTGTGTGTGTGTGTGTGTGTGTGTGTGTGTTGTGTGTGTGTGTGTGTGATGTGTGTGGTGTGTGTGTGTTCTATCTGTCTTTGTTTGTCTTTTGGGTTTAATATTTCTATAATGAGCACGAATTGCATATTTCAATTAGGATCCATTGGATGTTGGTAGGTTCTTCCCAAATTACGTAATAAAGGATTTGGAGCCAGTTTGTGACAGCCTCAGTAGCTTACATCAGAATTCTTCTTACGTTATCTTGTGAACAGATAAATAGCTTAATTAATAAGTAGATAGATACCCTCCCTACCTACTCACAAGAATTGCAACATACACTATAACGCATGCATTTTGAGTTGAAGGGGTCTTTCTATAATGACGTCCTAATGTAGTTTATTGGAAAATAAAAAAATCATTTGACAAGAAATCAATGAACAATTGTTTTTTTCATTCCTTCTCCAAAGCGGAAAGATTATCAAAAGCAGGCGCACCCACGGCAGAGGGGCTGGAACATAAAATTTAACCCTTTTTCGCCTCCCTGTAGGGGTGGGGTGTTAATTCACACTAGCATCGTAATTCGCGTTTCATATTTCCTGTAAAACGATTTTGATGGCTGGGAAAGACTTCCAACAAACAAAAAATGCCAATGTGTTTCTCTGACGTGGTCTTCAGAAAGAAGACACCACGCCGCGAAGACGAAAGCGCTTCCTATTTCTATAGATAGTGATAAGGGGAATACGCCCAATATTTCACAAAAGGACCCCCTCAAGTTGTAATTTCTTATTTTTTCTCAATTCTAACGGCGGTTTATTATTACAAACATTCTAAAAATTGCTGTAATGCGACTATTTTGTACTTGGGAGAGAAGGCCATTATCTTAATATTAGTAGTCTTATCCTCCCTATATATCACTATGCTTATGAAGATAGGAGGCGCTTCCGTCTTTTGCGGCGTGGTGTCTTCTTTCTGAGACCGCGTCAAGAACACATTGACATTATTTTTGTTTGCTGTACGTCCTCAAGCCATGAAACCGTTCCACGGAAAATATATGAAACCGAATTACGATGTTAGTGTGAATTAATCCCCACCCTACAGGGAGCGAAAAACTGTTAAATTTGATGTTTCAGCCCCTCTGCCGTGGGTTCACCTGCATTGATAATCTCTCCGCCTTGGAGAAGGAAGAAAAATACTGTCCATGATATCTTTTCAAATGATTGTTATTTTTCAATTATATACTTCATTAGGACGTCATTATAGAAAGACCCCTTCAACTCAAAATGAATGCAATATATGTTGCAATATACTTTTGAGTAGGGAGGTGTAGATAGATAGATAGATAGATAGAGATAGATAGATAGATAGATAGATAGATAGATAGATAGATAGATAGATGTGATAAGTATAGATTAATACATGCTTGGCATACATACATACACACATACATAGGTCGACAAACATTGAAATATTACAATGTGTAAATACACATGTAATACAAAATGAATACCATTTAATACCTTGTGCTAAGCAAAGAACGTTAAAAACTTAGTTTGGTGGTATCAACAAAGACCGTTTAACTTAGATTTTGAATGGAATAAAATATCACAGATACGTCTACTTTCAGATCTTACCGTGCCATGGGTATTCATGTTTTATTTTTTATTTTTTTTTACAAATTCCGAAATGTGTACCATATGCTGCTATGAAAAGACAAATTTTATGTATAAGTCTCGTGCATACTATTATTCACAGTCACTACTTGACTCATCCAGTCCATTGAGCTTCACACTTAGACTAACGCACAATTAGTATTTAGTGCATTTTCAAGTTCTAAGCAATTTCTCATTTTCAGATTCTCAAACACGTGTTTCAAAATATGCTATAATGGATGCAGTGATGTTTTGTTGTGTTGTTGTAGGAATGCAAAAGAAAATTCCTGCCTTTAAAGTAAAATGACATTACAAGTAGTCTTTTGCAAAATTTACTGTATAAAGTTTCTGCCGTGAAAATTTCATAGTAATACATTTTCTCTTTGTGGACAATTATTAGCAGAAAATGTTTGGTAGCTTTCTATGAATCAATTTTATCAGGACCTGAGATTAATACAATGCCTGGAAATCAATTTTTTCCACCTCAATTAAAACAATTTCAAAACAAATCCTCCAGAATGAATATACATTCACTTGGTGGTATATAGTTAAACTGATTTGGTTCTGGAGGTATTTTTTTTACTTTCTCCCATACATGTCGTTGACCCTTGAATAGTTGCGTAGCATTTTCTTATCAATAAAATAGGCGCTCTAAGGGAAAAGGGAAATATGTCGCGGGGAACAGAGAGAGCAATACAAATAACACTCATTTGCACAAATAAATATGCGAGACAGAGGAATGTGTTGTCCATTATCTCGCAGTGTAAAGCTCTTCCAGTTTCGATGATGTTATAACAATAGGATCTATAATTTGCTTGCCTTTCACCTTTGCTTATTTAACATGTCATGTGAATGTTGGGCCTAATACAGTGCACTATTTATTTATTTAATTATTTATTTATTTATTTATTTATTTAATTATTTATGTATTTATTTATTTATTTTATTTATTTATTTTATTTATCTATTTATTTATTTATTTATTTATTTACTTACTTACTTTATGAGTGATCGATTTATTTATTTATCTATTTATTTATTCACTCATTGAAAGAAAAAAAATGTTTTTAAAAAAAAGTATAATATGTAATATTCACTATGCAGGGGCCAAGTAAGTTAGTTGATTGATTGATTGATTGATTTACTTACTTATTTACTTTTTCATTAGGCGTATGTTATCATTCATTCATTTGGTTGGTTATTCATCGGTTATAACTTACATGTATATGCTTATTTATGAATTTAGTTAGTAAATAAGAGAGCTATATTGGGTCACCGCAATAATATATTTTTCAATTTTGTTACATTTCCAACAACCCCCTTCGCATTATTATGAAGGTTCTTCTTTTGTCTGCTCATCAACACCAACTAGCAAATTAATAGATGTATCCAGATGTCTTCGCAATTAGATTTTTTTTTTAAATCTCCACTGTATGCAGAGACGTAGTTAATGGGTGGATTGAAGCAACTTACGATAAAAATCAATACATCGGAGAAACCATTAAATTCCCATTATTCATAGGGAGCCTTTAAGCAAATATACCTTTATGAACGAGGAGTAGGCCTACACATTGTTATGTCATTAGTCAAAGGGTGTTGATGAATTGCTTTCTCAAATATTGTTATTCGTCGCCACGCACATGCGTGTATAGCCACGTTAGATGTAATTACGATAATGCATTTCTTGGCGGTGTTCAGTGTGTTTTTTTTTTCTTCTTCTTCATTTGTATATTCCGTGGCTAATTAGCGGGTGTGAGATACTGTGTAATGGATGTGTCATGTAGAGACTGGTCATATGTTTTCGCGTCAAATTTGTTGTTTTGACTTTCAATGTATGTAATTTTAAGCTACTTTTTGCCACACTTCTGTCATTTCGTGAGAAAGGCATTAATTTTTTTAATCATTTTCCTGATAGGAAACATACATAGTAGGCCTATGTTGCATTTGCATGTGTGTTTTTGTACATCCTAGCTCCTTTCATTATAGCTTATTGTTATTATCTGTTATAGTTATGATATTGTCCATTTCGTCACCCGCAGGACTTTCAATTGTTCACGTTGTGATTACAAATCATCACATTTATCATCACACTATTACTGTGATCATCATCTCCAGTAGTCATCAGCTCATCAGCTGAGGTACTAAAGCAAAACGAGAACAAAATCATGGAAGGGAGGGGGTATTTTTTATGGCCTGCCGATAATTAGGCCTTCATAAAATCGGTTGGTTTAGTTATGCAAAGTGATTGTTTTTTGTACAAGCAAAAATTTGTGTTTTGGGGGTCTGTTTTGAAAGTCTATAATTACATGTATCTTGATAATGGTATCCATCTTAGAAAACAAAAGCCATGCACCCCTCCCCCACCACCCCCGGGCACCACCCCTCTGAATTTGGGAATTTTTCGACCCATCAATTTTTCGCATTCCATTATCTCACCTCATGGATCTCATCTTTGGTAGACAAAACACTTAGATTTGTTTTCGATTTTGTTTTGTTTTTTCTTCTGTTGTTGTTGTCTGTTCGTTTATTATTCATTGTCCATCTGCTTGTCTGTCTGTAATGTATGTTGGCCGTGTCCTCGTATCCGTACCGTTGATTTGGATGATAGTACAGTAGCATTATGCTAGCATTATGCTACACAAACTAACACTGAGAGGGCGCTATGTACAAGTGGTGTTGCCGTGGTAACTGGAAGTAAATTTGTCGGGGGAAATGGCGACTTTGGTGAGGTTTCAAAGGAGTAATGCGGCTATAATGCAACAAATCTTCATCAGAAATAGGTAATATATTTCCAGTTGTTCAGTGTTTTTCATGAATTTGTAGCTATGTGTTCTTCCTTTTCTGTGTATGCCTTTATTTACGCAATAAATCCGAACTATAAATGCCGTGTTGCGTAGAAATTATTTTCTTCGGTCCCATCTATCCATATCCATGTAAGTGATTGTAGATCTACTTGTGTATGCTCGCTTGTGAGTTGTGATGACGAGTCGAGAGGTGAAATTAGCAGAACAGTGTTTGGTTATTGTACTTACGCACACGTTGATTTTATGAAGATGTCAGAAACTAAGTTATTATTTTTTTTTCAAATATGCTTGAATATTAACTGTGTTCTGTAGTGTTGACAGAAACAAAAACAGTGGTTGATAAATGACAAGTGTGAAGTGAATGAGTCTGACTTAATGACGTGAGTCATATCAACAAATAATGTGAACTAAACATGAGAAAGTCGATTGTGACATGGTGAAGTGACAATCCAGTCATGCCAGTAAAGGTTTAGACTATACATGCACAACAATGTGAGCGTGCTTCAGGCGTGCTTGTCCCATTAACATTTGTTCATCATCATGCATACTGTAGACCGTTGCACAGGAAACTGAGTCATTGCTAATTTACAAAGTTTACGTTTGAACTACCCATCAGCAAAATCCCTGAAACAGCCTCTTATGTAGGGTGTCTGAAAGACTTTCAATTTTCACAATTTTTGTACCTTTCAGATCTTATTTGTTTGCATTTTTAGTAAACATCGTAGTGAGGAAGGCCATGTTTCAAAATTGGGAATAACCAATGTTCCTATCAAAAGATATGTCCAGATAAATTTAGGGTCTTTTATCTTGCATGTTTCCTTGGATTAGCACATGAAATGTAGCACACACGGACCTGTTCACACTGGCCCATATAGCTTCATTGGCTAACACCACAGTATGAAAGGGCAAGGGGTACTTCGAGAAGGCCTGGCGGGGTTTTATCCTGTTGGATATTGAGGAAAAACAAAGTGTAACAGGGGGATTTCCCCATGTCTTGGAAATATTTTTCATGTAAACTGGACTCATCTTGATCACCCATACTGTGGAAATGACGGAGCAGAGAAGGTTTGTTTTTGTTTTCTCGGTGTGAACGACCGTCCATTATATCCAAAGTCCTTTTGGAAAAGATGGAGCAAATGATAAGCTTTAATTTGATACCAAATTCAAGGACACTTTTACCCAGGATAAAACATTCTAAAAGCGTTGAAAAGGTGGATTTGACAACAAAAAGTATTGACCATGAACATATGATATGTATACACGTATCGCAAGAAAAATGTGATAGGCATTCAGACACCCTACCTTAAGCAAAGGGCATAATAATGGATCTATGCTAGAAATTATTGAAATCTTGTTAGCAATGATTGAAATATTTAATTTTAACAATCTTCAAAATGACTAGATCCTATGCAATGACATTAAAATTAGTAACGTTAGATCTTAATCACTTCTAACTAAGTCAAAGGCTCTTTTGAAGACCTAATTTTGCCATTGGGTACGCTTGTAAAGTAGCACTGGAAACCCTAGATACCAAGTTATCGAGTTGTGATTGTGAACTGATGAAAATTCTTGAAAACTAGTTTTATTGAGTTCTTAATTATAAATTTTCCTATCATATTCCTGTTATTGTTGTTGTTGTTAGTAGTTGAAGTAGTCTAGTAGTAGTAGTAGTAGTAGTAGCAGTAGTAGTACTAGTACTATTTGATGTGTTTCCAAGCTCGCTACCACATGTACAAAAGCTTTTGTGACAAGTTATGGCACTGCAATTTTTTTTCTTTATGAATTATTACTTGTCCATGCACTATAAATGCTTTAATTCAATTAGACTCAAACACAAAAATTTACAAGCATGCAATAATAGTTTTTTATGTTTTATGTGTAATAATTTTCACAAAGTAAATGAAATATGCAACTTCGAAAAGAAGGTGGGCAGGGATGACAAACTAATTAACTTGACCCCATACAACGGTTTACTTACGAAGAGTAGTTTTATTATTATAAGTTGAACATTTACAATGGTTTTATTTACATGAAGTGTGCAACTACATGTAAACAACACCAAAAGTGTTCACTTCCTGATAAGCCTAGATACAAAGTGAATGAAAACATAATAAAATTGCCTAAATGAACTCTCGCGAATTCCCTGTCTTAAAGCAAAATCGCAACAAAAAATATATGTATGCAACATAGATTTATGTGGCATTCATGTGTATACAGTAATTTTACAGGTGATTGTGACTTGATTAATATTGGATATTTCACAGATGAACATGTACAGTGTGCAATACTATGGAGGCTAGGAAAATTTACAGTGAAGGAAAAGTATGAACATCTTTGAAAGAACAAAAAAATGCAATTTGCTTAATTTCCCCCCCCCCCTATTTTTTACCTTTAACAGAGATGCAGAGGAGCAAAGGTCAGTTGAATTCAAAGCAGCAGTTAAGGTCCAGGCATGGTTCCGGGCAGTGCGTGTGAGGTCATACATCAGATATCTCCACCGGTGTGCCACCATCATTCAGAAGATGTGGAGAGGATACCTAGGACGTGGTGTTTACAGAGTAATGATCAAGAACTTGATGCTTGTCATGAGGAAGAAGCACTATAATAAGATGGCAACAATAGTAAGTGAATTGCATTATGAAATGCTTTTGATCCTACCATTAACGTGATCAAAATTTATGATATTTACCATTTGGAGCTTGGAGTTTGTCAAAAATTGGTCTGTTTTATATTCAGCCAGATTTTGATTCAATATTTTGTATGCTTTGATGTAAGCAGTGTCCGTTGTTACATTTTTTATTTTCACAACACTGATCAACAGTAAAACATGGTTTTTCATTCCAACATTCTTGGTTAGAAGAAGTGATCTCTTCAACAAACAAAGTAGAGTGGAGACAACACTTGCTGCTAGCAAGAAATCCAACAACTCTTGGTAATCTCCATAACTCACAGTTTTAAAACATTAGCACTGCTGTAAAACATAATGCTTGTTTCAAATGCTGACTGTTCTGTTGCAAATATCTGTTCATCTTGATTTTCTGTATGAATAAACACAAAATCTGAAAATAGTGTGGCCCACAAATTTCCCCTTCAGTTTTGCACCCGCGTCACCCGATTGGTAATTAGAATGGCTTCCTTCATATGCAAAATTCTGCTCTGCCTGAAGAAACCCAGGATAATATACATTACCATATCTAATTTTCCACAACAAAATATAGATTTTTCTTATTTTGTTTACACACCCTCAATGCTATAGTTTGTTATTAGTAGTTACATAGTACTGTAAGTTAGTGTGTGTGTATAATAATTCAAATTTAAAATTCAATTAAAAAAAAAATGTTTCTTTTTGTTTACACAGATTCAAAAAATCTGGAAGGGTTACTACACAAGGAAATATATTTCCAACTATTACAGCAGAAAGAGGTATCTTGAAGGACTGATCATCAAAAATGAAATAATCAGGTAAGTACAATGAAAATGCAGAATCTGACAAAATGTTTTGTCACATGTTTAGATTGTATAGATTCAAAATTTGTGTTATTTTTATTGATACCTTGTGCTGGTCTTACAGTTGTTACTCAAAATTTGCAAGCAGTAGGCCATTTCAATTGTTTTACACAACATATGCAATGTTACCATCCAGTTTATTTGTTGTTGTTTTTTTCAGATCAGTAGACTCCACTATGATTTTTTAAAAACGTGGTATTATGTATTCAAAGTTTAAACCTGCTGTACAACACCATAGATCTGCTACTTCAGGGTTCATCATGGAAAATAGAGTCTTCTGGAAAGTTATGGAAAATGCAAAAAAATATCCCAAGTGATGAGAAATTATGGAAATTTATCACAGTTATGGGAGGTGTGTGGGTGTGGTAGCAAATATACATCATGGAAAGTCAAGGAAAATCATGGAATTTGGTTCTCAATTTTGGGGGGGGAACCTTGTAACTTGTCTTTGCAATGTTGCATATTCTTTTTATTGTTCTTTTTCATTTTCAGGAAAGAGTTGACAGAATACAGTGAACAAAAGGAATCTGAGAGAGTACAAAGACTACATGAAGAAGCCAGAGAAAGGGTTATTGAAGAAGCCCAGAAAAATCACTATCTCCTCAGTACAGAAGTGGTAAGTGTTTTTTTTTTCTCTCTCTCTCATTAGAGCTAAGAAAATGTGGATGACTGTAATTATTATGCATTAGCCAGGGGCGTCGATCCATGTTTCGGATTGGTGGGGGGGGGGGGCGAAAAGTGAAAAAATGTCCAAAATTTTTCGGCGCGCTCCGCATGCCAAATTGTGATAAATTGACAATTTTGTATGTTATACTATTTTATGCCATGTTTAATGGTTTTATAGTGCTTTCCAATACTTTTAAATACATATGTTTCCATTGCATATATTGAATTTTTCCAGTTTGCAAAATTCTGGGGGCGGGGGGCGGGCGTGCAAAATCAATATGGTTTGGCCCCTCCCCCCAATATTTCATATGGTGGGGCGGGTCACTCTCCCCCCCCCCCCCCCCCAAGGATCGCTTCTGGCAGTAGCTTCCAATCAATATAATGATTGTTCAAGTGTCATGTTCATAACAAAAATAGATTAGATCGGTATTATACTGGTACTTAATGCCTTTAAACATCAAGTGCAGTAGCTGTTATTTTTATTACACCAATACTGTTATTTTACATCTTAAAGATGCTGACACTGGAAGACCCGTTTAAAAATTGTCGAACTGCTATCTGACATATCTGACAGTGTTTGAATGGACAAATAAACACCCAAGAACACAAAAGTTCAGACAGTTATGATGCCATTATTATGTACAGATAAAAATCGGCACATGAATTATTGTCAGCTAACGAAAATACTGCAACACAGCAGTCTATTGGGGGAACTGGAATGGTCTCTCGATGATATTCACGTTTTTAAAGCACGTAATGATCGTTTTAAACTGCAATTTTTTCAGGGCTTCATTTTTAGACCGTATCAGAGACACTGGTAGCATGGGGAATCATGTAGCTCAGATTTTTTCAAACTGGAAACACTGTTATACAATGCCTTTAACCCATAATCATCATGATATAAGAACTAGTATACAAATATGTACTGATACGAGAGTCTCTGGTTAAAACTATGATGAGCCCGAGGTTACGTCGACTGTACTATTTTTTAACAGTCGACGTAACCGAGGGCGTCATAGTTTTAAACAGAGACTCTCAGGATAGGATATATTTGTTTTATATCCGTCATCAAATTAACAGGGAAATTACACAAAGGAAAAAAAGGAAATGAAATGTACTTACGGTAACCCCTACGAGTAAGTGTGTGTCGCACGGTATACAGGTGCGCGATATTTTTACTTGCGGTACGGATAGGGATACAATTCCATTAACGTATCCTCTAGTTAGTCGAGTACCAATTTCATAAACCTATAAAAGACTAATTTAATCCTCATTCTTATTTTAACTATAATCCTAACTCAAATTTAATGAACTTTACCCAGTGTTAATCTTAAACTTTGCCAAACTTCCATACGGGCGTAGCACGCTATAATGTCTTTCACACGCACGGAAAAAAATAGCGTATGGTACGTGTTTGTACATATGATTTTTTCGCTTTTGAATTAAGCTCAAATCGCGATCCCGCTGTTGAGAGTAAAATAGTACTTTACTATTGTACTCTCTGACTACTATAGTACTTTCAGAACGATTGTCTCCCAGACTCACAGAATAGTGTGTTTATTTTTCATCATGTGACATACTTTTGACCAACCAGAATTCAAGAAACTTACAATGAGGGATATAATAATTAATAGATCAAGTGCTGCAGTAGTGCAGTGGTGTGCTAATGTTGATTGTCATTTATTTGCACCTTTGTGTGTGTTTCAGGTACCTGGTGTCTACAACTCGCCATTTAAGCCATATCCCGATGAAATGGAATTCATACTGAGAAGTGTGCAGCCCCGCCCCCCACCCGGTCCTAAATACAAGAGAGACAACAGATCTGGCAAAGTCTTAGCTCCAACCCCACCACTTCCTGTTACGCCACCTCTGCCACCAATTGGCCAAAAACCACAGGTACACATTACAGTACATCAGAATTCATAACGTGTTGAAATATTATTTTGAAAGTTGTAAAAGTTGTAATTAATAATGAAACTAAAGAGAACACTTGCATTAGACAGATATTCTATCACACATGACAAATTTAAATGTATTGGTCACATTCTCATTATATGTATAACAGTATCAGCTAAAAAATGTTCAAATTTTTATAGAGTCAAACAATATGGCTGCCTTAAGACGTATTAATGGGATAGCCCTTATTTTCATTTGAAACAGTGGCTCTGATTTTTGAGATTGCAATCCGAGAACATGATAAAAGACAATCTGTTTTTCTTGTGACAAGATTATGCTAAAAACTTATTTTCACCAAAATTAAAATGTAAGATTTTATCACCTCCTGTGATTATCAAACTGACACACTTTACACTTACTGCACATAATCAAATATTCAAAGTAAAAACAAGGTAACTTCTGCATAACACTCATCTAATATCTGAAGTATTGGAATCTTTCAGAATAACCTGTGTTGATGATTTTCTCACCATTTCATTCAGGATTGGTTATTATAGTTTGTTCAGCTTTGTACATGTAGTTCACAAAGCCTGGGGCTTCCATAAAGAGTGACATATGGTGGACATATGTGCTATGAAGAACGTGTTTCAACCCTTTAAGTGAATTTACGAAATATATATTTTTGTAGGCCAGATTTGTTTATTGATTCTTCATGTACATGGAAATTACTATTGCAGCCCAGCTTTGAAGCACTGCTATAGCATATAGTCTGGTGCTGCTATAATTAGTGTTTATTAAGATTGCAAAGACATTAGTGTAAGTGAATATACCTGACATGCATACTGAAGCTAATTCAGACAAATGGGGGAAGTGCACGTCTTGATCTTTGTGGAAATATATCATTATGTTGCGTGGTGATCAATGACCAACCTTTTTTTTAACTCCAGGGTCCTTTCCGTGAGCCAGTTGCAGTTCAGAAACAGCGTTACAAGCCACTGCAACCAACACTGAGGGTGGCAACGTCATACACATCAGTAGAGGAGGCAAGGGATGCCATGAAAGCCAAGGAATGGGTCATGAGGGTTAATGATAATATGTAAGTATACCTCTAGAGTTGTGCTGGTTTTCAGAAAATCTTATATTGAGTGACATCAGATCAATTGTTGTAGTGCATATTATTTCATCTTGAGTAGTTTTCATATCAGAGTGGCCAGTACATTCAGTGACAGTTTTTGATCTAAGAAAATACATATTCACCAAACTGCTTAATAGCTCTTTCAGACACTCATTTTGTGAAGTACATTGTTCTATTGTTCCTGGGTTAACTCTGTAAAAGGTATACTGCATGATGTTTAACAACTTAAAATCACATTTCAAACTCACCCATCAGCAAAATAGTATGGACATTGTTCACCACTTGTATGCTTAGCCAGTACTTTCAACATTCAAATATCAAGTGGGAGCAGCAGATTTATTACAAATGAAGTTGGTATTGTTTACAGCTTTTCTTGTTCTTGCCATACTGTACAAATACAAATCATTTAAGCAAATGGGATCCAACCCTTTACATGTGAATATAAATGGTTATTTTTATGAATTCAGTTTACGAAGACTAGAAATTTATCACAAAACTATTTTCAGACCACATCTGAATAGCATATAAGAATTGTTTACTACACACTTCAAATGAGGTGTCATGGTATTCACATGCAATGATGTGCATCATTTTGTGTGTATACCAATAGATGTTATGTACTTGACTTATTTAATTTCAGCTTTGTACCGTTCACAAGGCGAGATAGAGATTATGATCCTCTACTTCATACCACATCAAAGTATGGTCATCTGCCGTATGGAACCCACTACTACAGAGAATCTGATGAAGCTAAACACATAACAGCCGAGGTGAGATACATAGCTAGATTATATGTAATCAACATCTGTAAAACATGTTAAAATGAGATTTGACCTTTACAATCTTTGCACATTATTACTGGTTTACTGAATCGTTCAAACAAAAAGGGAATGGAATTGCAATTGAGAAAGAAAATATTCGTAACAAATAAATTTATGTTAGTTTCATTTTGTTAAGATTTCATTACATAAAAAATAACTGTACTAAATTGTGTGCAGGGAATTATTCCACAAAAACCCTGAAAAATACCATGAAATTAAGTCACCATGGATACATCATATTGAAACAATTTTATAGAGGAGTTGATTGTGTAAATACCTACATGATAAATTTAGTAAACCCCATGTAATAGAGATTGGAAAAAAAAATTGACACATTTTTTGCAGAAAAAGTGAGTGTGTGGGTTGGGGCAGACTCAAGGCCTTGTACTTATTTTGAAAACTCAAATAAATGATTCCTACATAATTTGTCTTAAAATTTAACTGAGAATTAACTCACGATTTGTAATTTTCATACCAAAAGAAAGGAAACATTCTAAAACAAAGCTCACACAAAAACATACACACACACAAAGTATCAGGCACTGTTGATTTTATGCGTGGACACATATGTACTGTGTCGATACCCAATACTGAATGATCAAAATCATATATTAATTTTATGACTTAAACTTCACAGTTTTACCATGTAACCTTGTTTACCATTTTTTGATTTAAAAAGACATAAGTAAGTACTAGTACATTAAGTAGCATGTGCAAGTTTTGTTCAGTCCACAAAAGTACAAAATAAGTGAAAAAAAAAATAAGTGAAGTTACTTCTTGCTGTATTCTTATATATACAGTAATATACCATTTTATTGTTCTTTTTGTTCCATGCAGAGGTTTCAGCCCGTTGTATCACCCATTCCTGTGTTTGACAAGCTTAATGATACATATTCCAAGGGAACCGAGACAGTGCCGTAATACCAAGTACTTCTGCTACAGGACAATTTGCCTTCCAGTCATTCTGAACATTTATCACCATGGATTCAGACAGCACCACATTTACAAGCAATACACAAATACTACTACAAGGGTGTGAAACTGACTATATGCATAATTCCAAATGATCATTTATTCTGTACATATGGATATAAATACATTTAGTGACAATACCCTTCAGCTTCTCTTGTTGGTGTGATCATGGAAAGTTTATACCCTTTGGCAAGAACTTGAATGGCAATATCTTGTTTACAGCCAACTGTAAGTTTCAGGTAATAGACCTCCTTTGTGAGCCCTCAGAATGGGCGATATAAAGACACATATCCATTGTGTATAAATTTAAAAAAAACAAGTCATAATGGAAACATCCTTATGTGATTGACTTTTTATATCAGTGATACCCAAGAGTGTACATTGCTGACACAAATTTCTGAGTCTGCCAATCATTTGTACACAGACTTTTTTCTTTTTTTTTACATTTAGTGTAATCTCAGAGTGTAATAAACCAATTGCTTGATCTTTTTCAATGACTCTGAAAAAAGATTGACCCAACAGGACTTGAATTTCTAACCTACTGTAAGACCATAAATTATGTCTGCAAACCTTTTAAAATATTTGTTCCTGTTTGGAGCTTATATCATTGATCCTTGGGTATTTGTATTCAGTTACCCATGGCATTATCGTCAACCAGTGTAGCCTGGTATTGCCACTGCATGGAAAGCAATACGTTACATTGTAGTCCTGTTGGAACATTCTTTCCCTATGTCATTAAAGTAAAATTTTAAAAACAAACAAGTGAAGCATAACTTTGGTTTAATACAAAGTGTACAGACAATTCTACACACATTTCATTCACAATACTGAAGTGTGATTGGAAATTCAATCAATTTTTTAGATTTCCTCCTAACTTTTGCTAAAATAATTCTCAACTCTGTCCATACTTCCGAGTGGATAAGTACTACAGAATATGTGACTCTGAACAATGTTTGACTATCTGTGAGGTCCTTCATTTTGGTGGAAAATGTTTGGTTACTATGATTCCTCTGATTATTTATATGTGTATTTCATATGACAAAAGTACAAAGTGAAAATCGATTTCTGTACTTGTTTTCCCTTACAAGTGCAAAGTAGAAAGTAATGTGGAATAGTTAAATAGTCTCTAAATTGAAATTGTGTTCCCAATTCCTTTGATTAGTACAGTCAGAGTTGTAATGATGTTAGATTGCAATGTATTCATGCAGACTATATATAAGTTTAGTCCCAGTACTACATTTTGACAAATTTGTTAATTGCTTTCTATACACTTATAAGTTAGCTCACACATCCACCTAAAACGTACAATTATTAATCTACTTTAAAATTAATTCCGGCATAGCAATTAATACAGAACAGAAGTCCATAAACTAAAATGTCATCAATTTTCAATAACGAAAGCTTACACACAACAGAATTCAACACAGCAAACTTTAATATGTAGTACTTACACACAAAACAGAAATCAAATAATTAATTTGGAATAAAAAATAAATAGCACCAAGTGTTACAGTGTAGTATTATTTAGCCACCATACTTGAGCGGTTAATGCAATTTAATAAAACATTGACATTTGGATATTCTGACAAGTTTCAAAACTATACACTCCATTTCTATCTACAACTACAAACATAACAATATTTATTATTTTGCATTTCCACTTATACTCCTGTGAAGCCCACTGAAAGTCACTTCAGGAGTATTATATGTATTTCAGTAATCGTGTATTGGTCTATGAATAATATGCAAGAGACATGCATAAAATTAGTCATGTTTATAAATGCATATGATACACATTTGTTAATTGGAAAAACGTTTCTCATACCATATATGACGAACACCCATGCATTGTAAGGGTCTGAGATTATGTACTAATAGACTAATAGAATTTTTGTCTCTATGAGACAATAATTTAAATCACAGTCTAATGGTTACTTTAATTCCACTAAAACTGAGTTTCTAGCTCCTATATTTTGCTAAAGGTTCTTGCCCGGTATTTTCTTCTATTTCTATGCACGCAAAAGAGATGCCCTGTCTTTAAAGATCCCTTATTGAGGCAGGGTGAAAAGCACTCTTTTCAGCTGAAATGATAAGAAAGACACACAGTTTTACCCACAACACAAAGCAAACTGCCAAAGTTGTGTGATAAACGTCCATGATACTTTCCTTGGTAGAATCTTGACATCATAGATCCTTTGCATAAATGCATATAGTCTGTGTGAAGTAATTCAACACTGATTGATATACCATTATGTAAATAAGACTTCCTGTTCTATATTGTAAATATGTATTTAAACAAGTGTACAACTGTTTCAACGATTACTTGTAAATAAATAAGAGAATATGTAATATGATTTTCTTTGAAGTATGTGTATTTGGATGTTTATTTCCCATTTGGTGAGATTGAATGATGGAAGCTCACTTACCAAGGGTAGTCTGAGCTTTGTGTGAGCTGAATACATGTATTTTGTTGTGGTTTAATCTTTGTGAATTTTGCAACTAAACAATCACAAAAATGTTCACTTCCTAACATGCATACACAATGTGAATAAAAAACAGCAAAAATTGCGGACATCAACTATCACAAATTACTTGTCTTATAGCACACTTGCAAAAAGATTTGTACATAAAAAATTATGATGTAAAGTCCATATAACGTAATGTAGGACTGAGAAATGTCTAGTCCATGTGATGACACAGTTCCTCTCCAACTGACCAGAAATGACATATTGCTGCTACAATACAAGCAAGGTCTAGTCAAAAAACTATTAAGTTTAATAGCGGGTGCCCCTCCAACT
>JZLH01S0104823.1:44700-59775 GCA_001188425.1 Eucidaris tribuloides | reverse complement strand
AATTCCCCCACACTTTGTGCGAGGGTGCACGCCCGCTTAAAATTTTTATTAGACTCAAGGAAGACAAATCCACTGCAGAACGACCTATCGCGCGATCCATGGTCACGGAAGTCCTCCAGATGACGCCCAACTAAGAACCCGCTGCCGGCTGCCCCATCTGCCTGTTGCACTACTCTTTGTGTCATTTAACAGATGTGCAAACCTTTTGTGAAAAAAAAACGGCATAGCCCCAAATAATGACTGAGGGAAAATGGATTATTCTGTCCTTAAAATACACTTATGCGTAACAATAATGCATTTAGGGGCAACCCTAGATTTGGGGCAGTTAATAGAAATGTGATCTCTGTTAGATTCATTGGCTCATGAATGGAGGCAGATAACACCAGGTAGAAGTTGATGAAATAAGATTATAACGATTAAACAAATACATTTCAGTTACAGTTTTAACCTTGAATTACCTTGATTCACTACAGAAACTTTCCAGTACAATTCTTGTTTGGTCTTTTTTTTTTTTTCTTTGTAGCATGTCCTTACAAGGTCTTGGGGAAAACTCCAAGCTTGCATATGGGGAGCAGAAGGCGTCGCATGCTTCCCTGGTGCAAGTTTCTGTTTTCCCCGATGCGGCAAAAATGTGATCAATGGCTTAGGACAAGTTCAGTCCAAGGATATAGCCAGGAATTTATTTGACAAAATATTGAGCCAGGTGTCTTGTTATGTATTTGGGTAGAACATCCCTTGAACACATTTTGAAAAGTGATTTCTTGATGTTCTGTGATGGTGTGAACGATGACTGTCAGAGGTCAATGAGCTCTAATTGACCCCCAAATTCCTATGTATCCAGTTTTCTGGCATAATATTTTCCTGACGGAGCGATATCTAAACTTTTTACGTCGATGTGGTGTCTTAATGAAAAGATATTAAAAATTATCTATCCAACAATACCCATTGTGATGAGATGTTGATTATGTTAAAGTCCTCATTTTTGGGCTAAAAACCTACAAAATTTTCACATTTTTTTCGGATTTTTGTACAAATTGTGCCTAAAATAAAACTATTAAGTTAATAAAACGGATTTGGTTTTTAATACGATTTACACCTTCAAAATAACTGTCGCATAATATATACTAAAAAAAGATGACCAAAAAGTATGTCGGCAGGTTCAAGCCGTAACTGCGCAAGGTCCATTGAAAGTTTCAATGACTCTAAATTTACATAATTTCCTCTTATATTGGTTCCTATAATAAATCTTCAACAGCTGGTCATTGGTTTTTTACAATATGGACTCAAATGAAATGAGATCACTAATATCTGTCCATGGTATCCACTTGTGAGCAATTTGGGTGAAAATTTAAACCACCTCATTTTGGTCAAAACCCTCAAAAATATTAACATTTTTTTCAGATTATAGTCTTAATTAGCATTGAAATTTCAAGTAAAAATTACCACAACACTTCTTAAGCTTTTTGCATACGATTCACAACCTCAAGACCTTTCCCGCAATAAACATAAAACGATGACAAAAAAAGTACTGTCAGAGGGCAGTCGTCCTCTACAAGGTCACTGGAAAGTTCAATGACCCCTAAAATCCTATTCTGGCTATCTCTTGGACTAACTTGTCCTAAGCCATGATCACATTTGCCGCATCGGGGAAAACAGAAACTTGCACAGGGAAGCATGGACGCCTTGCCTCCCCATATGCAGCTTGGAGTTTTCCCAAGACCTTGAAGGACATGCACAAAAAGAAAAAAAAAACGACAAACAAGGAAATTACTGGAAAGTTTCTGTAGTGAATCAATAGTAATTCAAGGTTAAAATGTAACTGAAATGTATTTTGTTTAATCGTTATAATCTTATTTCATCACTTCTACCTGGTGTTATCTGCCCCATTCATGAGCAAATGAATCTAACAGAGATCAAATTTCTATTACCCCCAATCTAGGGTTGCTCCCTAATGCATATTGTTACCATAAGTGTATTTTAAGAACAAGAATAATCCATTTTCCCTCAGTCATATTTGGGGCTATGTCCGTTTTATTTTCACAAAGGTTGCACATTCTTTAAATGACACAAAGAGTAGTGCACAGGCAGATGGGCAGCCGGCAGCGGCTTCTTAGTTGGGTCATCTGGAGGACTTCCGTGACCATGGATCGCGAAGGTCCGTTTCTCAGTGGATTTGTCTTCCTTGAGGTCTAAATAAAATTTTAGCGGGGGTGACCCTCGCAAAAGTGTGGGCGGAATTCAAGAGGGCCAACAATCCAAAATGGCCGCCGGCGGCCATTTTGGATTTTGCATTTTCAGTGGTTTGGCCTACAGCATTGCTCAAAATATGGATTCTGGGGTTTGGCTGGCCAAGAAATTCAAATCCGATGTCCATTTGATGATTTGACTTCGTCTTGCCCTTGAAATCCAAGATGGCTGCCAATTTGGGGGTCACGAAAGGTCAAATTTTCAACTTTATCGTATACACTTCATATTGGGCTCAAAAGAAAGCTCTAATTACACTGAGTTGAGTGATGGACAGTTAAGATATTCAAAACTAAGCTTTATTACCAAACCGGAAACAGTTTACGGCATATTGTTACTCAAAATTAAAAATGGCCGGCGGCGGCCATTTTTAAAAATACATTTTCAGTGGTTTAGCCAACTGTGCTGCTCAAAATTTGGATTCTGGGGTTTTGAGAAATTCAAATCCGATGTCAATTTGATGATTTGACGTAGTCTTGAGAGTAAATCCAAGATGGCTGCCAATTTAGGGGTCACGATGGTCAGTTCTTCAACTTTATCACAAAGACTTCACACTGACTTCATAGTTCACACTCTAATGAAATCTATGAGCACACTAAATTGTAATTCAATATTATATTTCAAACTTTACCTCTTATTAGGGGTAGGCTATACAGGGGTGTAAAAATTGTGATGTTTCAAATCAATTTAGACTCATGCTTATTTGATGCAATTTGATCTCCTGAGCATTTTGACACCAATTTTGTGAAAATCTGTCAAAAAATGAGAAGGTGCCGCCCAAAAAAATGATTTAGGTCCGAGGTTGGGGGGGGGGTGAAAAAGTCATTAGTCTGCGGCGGTTATTTTCATACTTGTAACGTCTGTGTCTGTATCTGTCCGTAACGTACAATCACCATTGCTGGTTGCCGCGTAGGTGCGGGTAGGGTCAAGCACCAAACACGCTTAAATTCAGAAATGTGCTTTAGCGACAAGATTATTAACATTAACTGAATCCAGTTTGGTTTTAAATGCCCTAGACGGAGGGAGAATTCCTGGTCTCGTCGTCCAGTAAGTTCCATTCAGTAATGGTCTTGGGATATAGGGAGTGCCGGTAGCAGTCCTTGTTAGTGTCAATAGTTTCATATTTAAGAGATCCTGACTGTCTGGTGTGGTGTTTCCTTGAAATTGGTGTTTGAAGATAATGTGATATATCACTTGGTATAAGTCCATGTGTCTCCTTGTGCAGAGTAATTAATCTAGCTTTGGTTCTTCTAGTTTGAAGTGATTCCCATTGAAGGTCGGCAAGTATTTTTGTGATACTTGATTCTCCGTTGTAGTTCCTGGTTGCGAATCTAGCTGATCTCTGTTGAACCATTTCCAGTTTAACCTGATCCGATTTATGAAAAGGATCCCAAATAGATGAACAATACTCTAATTTGGGTCGTATAAGCGATTTGTAGGCAATGTCCTTAGTACGGGTACTGCAATGATGGAGATTTCTCTTTAGAAGTCCTAACATCTTATTGGCTTTGGATGTAATTTGGTTAATATGACTTGCCCACTTAAGGTTGTTTGAAAGTTCCACTCCTAAGTATGGATTGTATTTAACTTCTTCCAATGTGTTACTACCCAGCCTGTAATTAACTTGAATGGGTTTCCTTTCACCATTTTGCAACCAATTTCAAACATTTTTGTGGCCCTTCCTAGGTTTTCTTGGACAAAGAATTATAATGATAATATTGACCTTAGGGAGCAGTTGAACCCTAACTCTGCAGAGAGGGGGCGAGGGGCTGGGAGGCCCCCTCCCATCTCGATGTCTTGTGTGATATACATTTGTATCTGTAATGCGAAACTCTTGCCTCAATGTTACATGACTTTTTTACTTTGAGATTCGCACAACTTTATGAAAATCAGGCAACAGAATGAGTAGGTGTCACCCAACAAAATGTGTACCAAGTGTTTTTGTAACTTCGCCATTCTGCAACCAATTTTAACTATTTTTGTCATTTCCTAGGTTTTGAGGGTCAAGAAATGTATTAAGAATATTAATTTTTACTTCTGATTCCAACTTCTTTGTCAAATATACAGTCATTCTGATTTTGTCAATGATTATAGTGTCGGTAAAACCCCCTCATGTCATACTTTCGGTAATGTCCCCTCATACCTATAACTTTGTACTTCACTTTTACACTGACATTGATCGATGTTTTTAAATTAATGAATATGATAAAATGTAAACTGGCTTCTTGTAACATGCAACTATCTGGTAAAATTCTACATGTAAAGTGCACCTTGCCAGTACAAAATAAAAACGCATCATGAAACAGCATATTGTTAATGAACAGATGGTAATATGATGAAAAATGGTATAGCTCCTCATAGTCTTGGAGATGGTAGAGTATATTGTGGATGCTGTGTATCCCAACTTTGCAAATTGATGTTCCCGAAACTGACTATCCTTCTTTGGTTTAAGGGTTGGGTTTCTTCCGGAAAAAAAATAGTTTTTTTCCAGGACAGCGGAAAAAAAAACTGGAAGAAACCTCCAAACAATATTTCCTTGCCCAATAAATGATATGAAATGCAGTAATTTTAGGAAAATTGGTATACATTACAACAAATATAACTGGCAATGATATATTTAACAGACAACAAGAAAAAAAATACTTGTCAGAATCTAAATCCAAGAAATAGATATTTGGAAATAAAATAATTATCCTTCAAAACGATCTCTAATAAAGGGGCACATAAGCAGTGTATACTAGTTTGTCCCTTTTGTTTTGTATTTTTAAATTGAGAATGGTGGAAATAAACTTTGAAATTTTAGGCCATTTAAGGAAGGAAGTGATAACAATATCCCAGGTGAGTGAAATGTTGATTTGCTACAATACTTCAAACTCCCTGTTTAAACAACAGTGGGGAAAATAATTTATAAATGACAAAATTAGTCATTTTTGCATTTAACCTTAACAAGATAATATGACCCGCAATCGTGATGAAAATCGGCACGCAAGTCGCCCATGAAGTGTACTGTATTAGTTATTTTTTTTTTCCAAAATCTCATTTTTCATTAATGATGCTAATTTATACATACACAATGCGTGAAATCAAGACTTTTTGCTCCAAATCACCAAATAAAGCTCCAAATATGCTAATTTTCGGTCTAGAGACCCTTTCTGGTGTTCCTAGCAAATGCACTTGGTACGATATCAAAATTGAATTTTTTGATATTCAATTTGTATACAATTTCTTATGTATTTGTTTACTTTTTAACCTTTGCTTGGAATTTGTTTCAAGGAAATTTGTCGGTGACACTTTTGCCATCATAAACAGCATATAATCAATTAATTTGAATCAGTTATAGCAAAAATATTCATACATTTACGATTTTTGGCTAAAAACACAATTTGTTTTAAAATTATGCATGAAATCATGTTTTTGAGCAATTTTTGGTCCCGCATGTACAAAATCATCTTTAGAACCGCACCCCCAAGCATGATGAATTTGGTCTTACTGATGCGGGAAACTCAAAGGAAAAGTCATGAAACATCGCGGCAAGAGCTTTTCCAAATGCAGTTATATATTGTACAAAACATTAAGGGGTAGCAAGGGACCCTCCCAGCCCCCCTCCCCCCTTGCAGAGTAAGGGTTCAACTGCTCCCTAAGGTCAATATTATCATTATAAATGAATTCTTTGTCCAAGAAAACCTAGGAAAAGCCACAAAAATGTTTGAAATTGGTTGCAAAATGGTGAAGTTATGAAAATAACCGCTGCAGAATGATAATTTTCAGCCCCACTCCCACCCCCCCCCCCGAGACTCTCGAACCCAAATCAGTTTTTTTGGTCGGCATCTTCTCATTTTTTTTGACAGATTTTCACAAAATTGGTGTCAAAATGCTCAGGAGATCAAATTGCATCAAATAAGCATGAGCCTAAACTGATTTGAAACATCACAATGTTTACACCCCTGTATAGCCTACCCCTAATAAGAGGTAAAGTTTGAAATATAATATTGAATTAAAAGTTAGTGTGCTTATAGATTTCATTAGAGTGTGAACTATGAAGTCAGTGTGAAGTCTTTGTGATAAAGTTGAAGAATTGACCATCGTGACCCCTAAATTGGCAGCCATCTTGGATTTTGCTCTCAAGACTACGTCAAATCATCAAATTGACATCGGATTTGAATTTCTCGACCCCCAAACCCCAGAATCCAAATTTTGAGCAGCACAGTTGGCCAAACCACTGAAAATGTATTTTTAAAAATGGCCGCCGCCGGCCATTTTGGATTTTGAGTAACAATATGCCCGTAAACTGTTTCCGGTTTAGTAACAAGGCTTAGTTTTGAATATTTTAACTGTCTATCACTCAGCCCAGTGCAATTAGAGCTTTCTTTTGAGCCCAATATGAAGTTTAAACGATGAAGTTGAAAATTTGACCTTTCGTGACCCCAAATTGGCAGCCATCTTGGATTTCAAGGTCAAGACGAAGTCAAATCATCAAATGGACATCGGATTTGAATTTCTTGGCCAGCCAAACCCCAGAATTCATATTTTGAGCAGTGCTGTAGGCCAGACCAATGAATATGCAAAATCCAAAATGGCGGCCATTTTGGATTTTTGGCCCTTTTGAATTCCGCCCACACTTTTGCGAGGGTCACCCCCGCTAAAATTTTTTATTTAGACCCCAAGGTAGACAAATCCACTGAGAAACGGACCTTCGCGATCCACGGTCACGGAAGTCCTCCAGATGACCCAACTATCTAAGGCCTTACCCTCTTTCCGGTTGAGAAGTCACCCATAAATGTACTGAAATTATGGTGGTATGTCCTACCTGTGTTTTATCAAAACGAAATTCTTCCAGAATTTCAATGACGAAATGCTGATCAATGGAAATATTTATTTCCATTGATCGTCTCCCCTTGATCTCTCCATTTTCTCCTTTATAAATGTCATACTGGGCTTCTTCAGGCTGTTAACTGTTGAAATCCGGCATGTGTTGATGCTTGCTGGCGGAACCTTCAAGGCATCTTCACCGTGTTGAGTTTTCTATTAGATACAAGTACATTGAGAATAGGTATATAAAGACTGTGACTAATGATACTGTTTGTTTCAATACATTATGTATGAGATTTAGCTGATATCACCAAGTTATCATACTGGTAATTTATGCTGAATTCGACGTTTAAAATGCAAGGTTGAATTTCAACATTATAATTAAGCCTACAGTAGAGTATAAGTAGTAATTACCATAGTGGGATGTCGGGTGGGCCCCGATTCATTTTTTCTGTGTACTCTTACATTTTAAGCAATTTGGGTCCCGGATCAAAAGATCAAACCTAAAATTAACCAGTACACAGGGGACAGATTTATCAGTCTAATTCATTTTACCTACAACATAATACAGCTCTACGCCGAGCTCTGAATAGAGTGTAACAAGTCTATTAGTCTATTACAATGCAAGCCTTAAGCCTCATTACTATACAGGTCACCGTCAACGTATACAAACTTCGCACAGTGTTTTGTCCCCGGGGGGGGGGGGTCGCTCTCTACACGGCCTGCTATGCACCCGCGTCCAGAAAAAGCGTTGCAAAGGGTCCCTTTTCCAGCCCTCGGGCGTCGTCGACGTCTTTTGGAAAAAAGGTAGCTTTTTCAGCACCGTTCGCTGGCAATCGCCACTTAGGGTAGCCTTTTCTCACATGTCACGCCATTTAGGGATGCAATTTTTTTGTGGATCTAATAACATCTCTAACATAACATTTGATGATAAGGAGAATTATTTATGAATTGTTAAGTGAACCTCTTCGGGTTGCGCAATGTACAATAATGTTTTAGATGAGAAGAAGACTTGGGTGGGGTATCAAATTAGTTGATTTCACTGTTTACGCCACTTAGGGTATCAAATTATTGGATTCCCTGTTCACGCCACTTAGGGTATCAGAATAAGTGGATTTCCTGGGAGTCACGCCACTTAGGGTAGCTTTTCTGATGTGTTACGCCATTTAGGGCTGCAAATTTGGTTATATAGGTTACGCCGTTTAGGGTGCATTTCTGAGGTTGTTGGACACGGGTGGGAGACAGGCCGTGTGGAGAGCGACCCCCCCCCCCGGGGGGGGGGGAAAGGTTGGACTCTTGTCTTATTTGCTTGTATTAGGTCAGGTCTATGGGTTATCCCCTCTGCCTGAAAACCGTGCGGTCAAAAGGGGAAATGAAAATACTCGTATTTAGCCAAATCCTTGTGGTACTGACGGGGTCAGTAT
Source organism: Eucidaris tribuloides (assembly GCA_001188425.1). Lineage (NCBI taxonomy): Eukaryota > Metazoa > Echinodermata > Echinoidea > Cidaroida > Cidaridae > Eucidaris > Eucidaris tribuloides. Next base: position 51,298 of record JZLH01S0104823.1, on the reverse strand, counting down.
TTTTTCCGTTTCAATTGTAATGCCAGTGTACTTGGTTTCTTTTCAATAATGCAAGCCCTCATAAGTATAAAATAATCATGCAGTTTCTGAAATATCAATACGAACGTACTCTATACAATTCGTAATTATTTCGTTTAAATGATTTCATCTATATAGGCCTACATTTCATTGAGATTAATTTTTGTTGCCTAGTTAAATATGTAATTATCTTGTATAAGGAGAGGAAAAAATGTAAGCGCCGAATGATAGCATGTCATTGGGCTTTATTTAGTTCAAAACTCCTTTTAATTTTCACAACTTCTCTTCTGGTTACAGCATACTGGTAGAATGATCGTAACAGGGTACGTCTTCACAAATTGAGCAAATGTTTGCATTATGTTTACGGGTCTGCTGCATCGAATTTCTCGTTTTGAAATACATGTACACTCGATGTGTTTCTTGAGAAATGTTTCATGAATTCGTTTTATTGTTCCATTAGCTGTCTTTGGAAGCGCGATTATCCGGCCATCTTTCGACCAGGCTGCAGTGATTTTTCGATGATTCGATGCCTCGTGAAGTATTTCAGGATTGTACTTTGTCAAGTCTTCAGAAATAACAAGCTTCACGCCCTGCCCTTCATTATGGTTTTTCAGGAGCTTTCTCTTCACAATGAGTTTTCAGGAGCTTTCTCTTCACAATGAGTTTTCAGGAGCTTTCTCTTCACAATGAGTTTTCAGGAGCTTTCTCTTCACAAAGAGTTTTCAGGAGCTTTCTCTTCACAATGAGTTTTCAGGAGCTTTCTCTTCACAATGAGTTTTCAGGAGCTTTCTCTTCACGGGATGCAATCTATGAATATCAGTCGATTTGACATGAACTCCAAGAAGATAAGTGCATATTGTTTGGATCTTTTTAGCAGTGTCTTCCCGTTTGTCTTCAGGAACGCCATAGAACCTCAAGCAGTTACTTTGGGTGGATTGTTGTTGTTGTTGGGTTTGTTCCTATGAATCCATCCTCTTAATATAGTTTACTTGAAGACAGTATCTAACGTTATGGAAATTGTCAAACTTTGCTCTCTGACATATCTGACAGTGTTTGATTGGACAAATAAACAACCTAGAACACAAAAGTTCAAGTTGAAACAGTTATGCTGCCACGTATAAAATATGTACAGATAAAAATTGGCACATGAATTATTCTCGGCCGATGAAAATTTTGCAACCCAGCTGTCTATGGGGAAAACCTGGAATGGTCTCTCAATGATTTTCACATTTTAAAGTACTTAATGATCATTTTTCACTGTAATTTGTTTTCAGAGCTTCAATTTTAGACTTTATCAAAGACACTAGTAGCATTGGGAAACATGTAGCTCACATTAAAAAAAATGGGAAATACTGCTATAAGATGCCTTTAATACTATATATGATTTAAAAAACTCCTTCTCGGAGTGCAACTTTAATTTAGTCAATCGACTTTAACGTTCAACAGTGTTTATCAACCTTGCAAAATTCCACAAATTTTACAAGAAATCTAGTTCTGCTGATGGGGGATGGAGCCAATTTAGCATTGTTACTCTGAAGTATCTCGCAAGAGGTTGCTTTCGTAATTTGATGGATTTCATTCCCGGGAGAGAGCCCGGCGATCCAATGCTCCATAAATGAACTTCAATTGCTGGAATCCAGTTTGTATTGCAAATTGCTATGTTGGACAAGCCTCTGACAAGTTTTCAGGTTGTCAGGAAGAAGTAAAAAGTATACTTGAAATTTAAATATGTTATCAAAACGTCCTATATTGTTGTGCCTCGTTTGAATGGTCCACCAGAGCATTGACACTGTAATGTATGTCAGGTGTAGTTTTACTTTTTTTTTTTAATGGGGCTTCCACAATATTATATATACAGTGTGTCTAACAAAATGGTCCAATCGGGAAAATTATTTATGGTAGGCCCATTTAATTTTTTCAAAAGGTATAGCCTATGTATTTGGTATCGCATAAAACCAGAATCAATTTTCTGTTTAATAAATTGAATTCCATCTAATTTACTTTTAAAAATCAAAAGTTATGATTACTTTTGTGTAAGCAGGCAAAATCGCGTTTGCCTGAATTTTGTGTTTAGGTCGTAAAGATTCAAATTCAAATATACATTTATTTCAAATTTCGTTCAATTAAAAATACAATCAAATATCAATTTCAATGTCAGGAGTTACCTGAAAGTTAAAAACTTGGTTTATGGCAACCCCTTTACCAGTATAAAACATAAAACGACACAAAATAAAAGTATATAAAAATAATACAAAGTTACTACCGCAAAAATCAATCAAATATTGCACTGTGAAGTAAAGATCAAGCGGAATTAGAAGTGAGTACTGAAACTTTTAACGATGTATATGGAATCATTAGTATTTCAGAGAAAAAAATATCCAAATATAAGTATTGGAAATATTGCACATTTATATAAACAAGATGTATCGAACGCATATCAACTGATCATAATGGAAATGAAAAAAAATCAACATAGAGATACAGTTTAAGATTTTCAATTTTGTTCTAGAATAGATTTCTTATGTAACATCTTAAAGTTCCTAATGCGTTCCTGGGCCTTTATCGAGTCATTAAGTGCATTCCAGTGTACAGGACCTTGGTATCGAATGGAATTTCGCTGCAAAAAAGACGTATGTAATCGTGGTATATCAAATCGACCCTTTATTCTCGTATTCACCTTAAGGACGTTTGAATTCAACAGAAAAAACTGTTCAAATGCACTCGGCAAAATGCCATGTTTAAATTGTATATAAATAATAAAGTATTATGAAGTATCAAATTATCAAAGCTTTAACAAATGCAAAAGCCTTAAAGAGCGGAGATGTATTTGCCCTATAGGAAACCATACAACATAATCTAACAGCTCTTTTTTTGAAGAATAAAGAGCGGGCTAAAAACAATCATTGTATGTTCTTCCCCAAACCAAATTACAATATGAGAAATACGGGTGAATGAGAGAATTGTAAAGAGTGAACATAGTTTTGGAAGGTAAAATAGGCTTTAATTTTCGTAAAACTCCAATATTTGCACTGATTTTCTTTTAAATTGAATCAATATGTTTCTCCCAAAATAACTTATTATCAATGACCACTCCAAGAAAATTTGCATATTCAACTTGCTCTACAATTTCATTGTCAATCTTCAAATTCAAATTACACGGCATCTTTCTATTTCGGTCTTTAGAATTAAATATCATATACTTGGTTTTGGATTGATTAATTTGTAATTTATTAACTCTGAACCATTTAGTAACAATTTGCATTTCTGCTTGTACATGAGATATCAAACCTTCTAAATCATTGTGCGAGAAAAATATATTGGTGTCGTCTGCATACAACACAAAACTTAATAAATTAGATGTTTTAACTATATCATTAATAAACAATAAAAACAAGAGTGGCCCTAAAATACTACCCTGTGGGACTCCTCTATCCACTCTAAGCATGTCAGAGTCAGATGCAACGCGTAAGTTGCATCCTGTTGGACAAATAGCTTCGAAACAACTCAAGAACAGTGCCTCTAATTCCATAGTGTTCTAATTTGTATAACAAAATATGATGGTCTAAGCAATCAAATGCTTTACTTAGATCTACATACAGTCCCAACGCTATTTCATTCTTTTCACAGTATTTATAAAGTAATTCAGAGGCGTAAATCAAGGCAGTCTCAGTTGAATGCTTTTGTCTGAAACCAAATTGCTGAGGAATGAGAATACAGTGCTTATCTAAGAAGCTGTAAAAACGATTGTATATAAGTCGTTCTAACATCTTTGAAAAAGATGATAAAATACATATTGGGCGATAGTTTGAAAGTTCGTCAACATTTCCCTTTTTAAACACTGGTATAACTTTTGAAATTTTCATGAGGTCCGGAAAGACTCCAGAAGAAAATGATGTATTAAATATATGACATAAAGGTTCAGCTATACACAAAATTGTCTGTTTTATAAAGAAAGGAGAAAACCATCTAAGCCACACGAGTGCTTGTTTTTCATTTGCTTAGTTACTTTCAGGATTTCTTCTTTGTCGGTTGGGAGAAGAAAAAGGGACTCGGGTACCTTATTTCCAAGAAAATCATGAAATGAGTAGTGTGTTTGGATGTTATTGAAACGACCTGAATTTACAAAATAGGAACTGAACGCGTTTGCGATATCCTTCGGATCGACAAGCTTTTTATCATTCACGTTCACGTATAAAGGTAATTTAGGTCGGGTTTTGCCAAGTAGGTCATGCAATACATTCCAAGTGCGTTTTAAGTTAGCACAATTAAGTAGTTGTCGTCCATAGTACGCCTTTCTTGATTCACGTATAATGTGATTGAGTTTATTTCTATAGATGGTATACTTTCTTTTTTACGACATAGACTTCGTTTTTAAGTAGCGTCTATACAGGCGTTGCTTTTTACAAATTGATTTCAGAGTACCCCTCGTTATCCAAGGCTTTTTGGGGATCCTACTTCTCGTTGGGAAAGAACGTTCTTTAGAATGACGTTTTGTTAAAGACTGATGTCTTTCGTTAATGAACGCACTATAATTTAGCTCCATTGCCCGCAGTGTTCATTTACAAAATACCAGTCTTTCGAGCTTAGGTCCTCTAACAACGATTTAAAGTCTATTTCCACACCCTTAGAATTTACACTCTTTACATGATTGTATAGCTACGATATAATAAATCAGTAATCTGGAAAACTGGGAAGTGATCAGATAGATCGGAGTACAAAATGTCAGGTAAAATTGGATTCTCAATGACATTGGTGAATATGTTGTCTATACAAGTACAGGATCGTATTGTAACACGAGTTGGTTTTGAGATGAGCGGAAAGAAGGAGAACGAGTGCATTGTGTTGATAAAAGAGCTGGTATCTGAGTGGACAGCGTAATTGAGGAGATCGAAATTAAAGTCACCAGCCCCGGGTCATCAGCAATGTAACATGGTTTGTTTTCTTGACCTATTTTAGAAAGAGAGTTCTCTAAAAGGTCGTTAAACACTTTACCCTAAGTGTCAGGAGATTTGTCAACTCTTCCCACAATAACGTTCTTTCCTTCTTGTTCAACTTCAATAAAGAGCGTATCAATTGACTCGGTACAAAAATCAAGATCTGGTCTTGCTTTGAAAACAACATCATCTTTAACATACATACAAACTCCCCCTCCTATTCTTTCAAGTCTATGTTTTTGAATAAGTGTATAATTTGGAAAGATGACTTGAAGAGGGTTTCTCCATGAACCAAGTTTCAGTAAATGCATAAATGGAAAACTCATATTTCGATTTAAATATATAATCCTTGATTTCCAAAAACTTGTCAGAAAGGCTACGGGCATTCAAGTGAAACAAAGACAAATTTGATATACATCACGATATCTAGCTTTTTCTTGGAAAGAATCAGTGTAATAGAAATTGCTTTCTGATATATTAACGCAAATGGATCAAAGCTTAAATTTTCTAATTTTCCGTGTCATCAGCAACGTTCGCATTGAAGAATGAACGGAGAGTACACTTAAACTGACATTCAACAATTAGGCCCTATATGATTAAATGGAAAATTATTTGATATGCACGCTTGACATGACCATGAGTTAGCACCGTTTTTCTCATGAACACAAACTACGTGACATATATTTCCACAAGAACATTGACATATTGATTGATTAGATAAGTGAATTGGCGTTATTGTTGCTTGAAGAACACACAAAAGCTGAATTACAAAAGCAGTAGTTAATAAAACAAATTAAAATGCACTTTGTCTTTCAATATATTTGTGATGGTTATAAATTATCCTTACTTAGAAATGATATTGCACATGTTCATGCCTTCCATTTACCAGACTGCATTCACACCGTCATCTCGTTTATTTTAGGCATTTTGTTAAAAATATGTACCCCCTTTGTACTACAAATAATAGAAAATCAGGAACTGTCCTAGCTCATGATACCAGCTCTTTTATCAACACAAATGCACTCGTTGTTTCTATTCCTTCTGCCCCCTCTCCCGTCCTCCCACTCCCACTCCATCCCTATCCCGCGCCTCCTTCCCCTCTTCCTCCTCTCTCGCCTCATCTCAAAACCAAACTGTGTTACAATACATCCTGTACTTGAAGACACATATTTACACCAATGTCGATTGAGAATCCAATTTTACCTGACATATATAAAAATGTACTCCGAATTATCTGATCATTCCCAGTTTTTTCCAGATTACTGATTTATTATATCGTAGCATATACAATCATGTAAAGAGTGTTAAATTCTAAGGTGTGGAAATAGACTTTTAAATCGTTGTTTAGAGGACCTAAGCTCGAAAGACTGGTTATTTTGCTAAATGACACTCGCTGGGCAATGGAGCTTAAATTATAGTGCGTTCATTACGAAAGACATCAGTCTTTAACAAAACGTCTATTCTACAAGAACGTTCTTTCCAACGAGAAGTAGAGAATCCCCAAAAAGCCTTGGATAACGAGGGGTACTCTGAATCAATTTTGTTAAAAAGCAACGCCTGTATAGACGCTACTTAAAAAACGAAAGTCTAATGTTCGTAAAAAGAAAGTATCTCATCATATAGAAATAAACTCATATCTCTCTCTT
>JZLH01S0104818.1:415-21095 GCA_001188425.1 Eucidaris tribuloides | reverse complement strand
GCCTTTCTGTGTAATGCTGTCCTCAACAGAAATAATGATGCATTCCTAAATGATACATTTCATCAATATGCCAAAGAGTACGACATTCTATGAATTCTAAATTCTGCCAAGTACACGTCTTCAAGATGAGACTTCAAACTGATTCTTGAGAATTTAAGGTAGTAACGTCAACTAAGAAATGTAATAAAAGCAATCCAAAAAAAAAATATATATATATATACCTGTATATATATATATATATATATATGTTACAGCTATGTGCTATGATTGCTGTCACAATATATGTCATTATGTCTTGATTTTAAATGATTTAAAACACCTCGTGGAATTGCCTATACTGTACAAGAAAAATGTATAACTGGCCCTACTTGTTTTCTTATGTAAATACTTTTCAAGATCTGTATTTTTTCTGTATTCGACGATTGCTACAGGAACACATCAGACATTATCACAAACGAACTGGTAAAGAATGCACAAACTACACAGTGTACTGAATGTGAGTATGTCGGCTATACTTTGAAAAGCTACAAGTACACATGCCGCATCCACAAGAGGGCCGCCAGTTTAAGTGGCCACCTGTGTCCTTATGCGGTAAAACTGCATACCTTCTGAACTCCACGATCCAGTACAATGAAGGCTTGCAGCCGGAACCCCTGTCCTCAGTGTGATTACAAGGGTAAGATTTCTGATATTTGTTTAAATTTTAACAATTTTCTCTTTATGTATATCTCTGCTCAGTGGATTTTCATGAACTTGTGACAAGTATGTTCTATGGCAAATGTATGAAACTGATTGATTGTAGGATTGCAAGGAATGTCATTGGGGCAGCGTAGGAAATACCCCAGGGCGATGGGCAATTTAGGTCGTGATCACATAGGCACATTTGATGTAGGGACATGGAGTCGACCCTAGGTTGAAACCACTTCCCCACTGATGTGAACACAAAACAAGTGGTTTCGACCCTACATCGACTCCACATCTAGCGATGTGGATTGAAACTACTCATTGACGTAGTTTCGACGCCTAGGAGGTGGGTTAAATTTTGTAATGTGAACGCAATATGTGGAGTCGATCTGGATCGACTCCCACATATACTTGAAGTGATCTAACGCTTTGCTCACTCATCACCTCTCGGCGGCATCGTCGCCGCAAAAAATCAGTCCAGCTGTAACAATCAGCGGAGTATGCATTTGCCTTTGATAGATGGCAATGAAAGAAACATATATTGCATACATTTGTCGCAATCTAAATTTTGCACGAGATCGCGCGAATGCGATTTCTACGGCGAAATGCAGTGTGCGTGCGACACAGCGGCAAATACAGTGTCGCCCATCTTGATATGCCAACTTTCAATTTGTTTCCGTGGTAACGCGCTTCACTTTCGGGTCATTCTACATCCGGGTAAGTGGGTTCGTGCCACTTACGTCATAACTCACTTTCGATGTGGATATTGCGGTAGTGTGAATGCGAACACAATGTGGATCGACACCACTTCACTACCTAGGCTTACGAACCCACATATGTGTAATGTGATCACGACCTTAGCCTTTGGCAAAGCCCAAATCGCCCCGTCAAATCCTCAAAACCCAATTCTTTGGGGCAACCATGTCCTTCAGAATCGCCCTCAGATTTGCTAAGAAAAATTTACATTTTGTAAAATTATGCCATTGAAACAAAAGGAATTAGTTGCTTTTTATGGATGAAGCACCAGCTAAAATACTGGCAACCTTTCATTGCATTCATCAAATTTTGATGTCAACAAAAAAGTAGCCCCAGTGGATATAAAAATACCCCCAAAATTTAAACATAGCCCAAAGGCTGTAATAAAAATCACCTTTAAAAATAAAGATTAATTCCCATTGGGCCTAGATTTGGACACTTCACTGTAGTAATTAGGACTTTAAAGGCAGTGGATCTCATTTGCAAACATCCCACAGACACAGGAAAAGATAACCCATGCCCTTAGGCTATATGATAAAGGGCATGTCTGTGAAATCTGGGGGTCAGTTATTACATAGAATTTGAAAAATGCAAAAGAAAAACAATAGCCGTTTAGTGTATGTTCAATGTAAGAATTTTTTTCTCGCAGAAAAATATTCAAATCTGAGTCTAACGGTCACTATAATTCCACTAAAACTGAGTTTCTAGCTCCTGTAGTTCTGGTTTAAGGTTCCCAGATGGCATTTTCTTACTAAATGCCATTGTATTTACACATCGTTAATTTTTAGGCATGCAAAAGAGATCCTCTACCTTTAATGAGTGGTTTTTATTTTAACGTTTGGTCAGGTATATACTGTAATGCAAATATTTAAAGGGTGTCCTCTACAGCATGTCTCCCCAAAAATTGTGCCAGTGAAAAGTTCCCTCGTTGGCAAAAAGAAAACACCCTTGTGACGTGGTGCTTACATGCACGTCAAGGGCACAGCTTTACAAGTTGTTTATCAGCATTATTAGTCCCCAGTATGTGTATTCATCAGGGTTGGCCAGTAATACCGAATGGTAAATACCAGTATTTACCTCCTTGCTATTTTTGACAAAAGCAGGAAATACTGGGGAATACTATTAAAAAGTTATTTCCTGACGGATAATAACTAAAAAATGTAGAGATTGTTGTTCAGTAAGTGTGATTAAACACAAAATACAACAAAAAACTAGCTTAACTGATGGTGGGGACTGGGGAACTAGGAACTCATTCTGTTTGGTTGGACAAATTTTCTACATATCCAAACACTGGGAAATACTGGAAAATACTATAAAAAAATTATTCTTGAAGGATAATGACTCAAAATGTAGTGATTGTTGTTCAGTAAGTGTGATTCATCACAAAATACAACAAAAACGTACATAACTGATGGTGGGAACTAGGAACTCATTCTGATTGGTTGGACAAATTTTTTACACAGCCAAATCAATACTTAAAGTAGGAAAATTTGAAAATCACCTGCTTTTATTTTAGAAATTGTTTTCAGTCATTTCAGTCTGCAAATATCTGAATCGTTCCATAAGTCCACAACACTTAAAACAGCATACCCCATAGACAGATATTGATTTTGTCCCTGTATATTCAGCAAGATGAGGGCCGCAACCCACATAAAGCTACATGTAATACCTGAATAATGTACAGTGTATTTCTGTACAGTATGTGAAATAACACAATTATTAAAATTGAAAAAAGGTTTTTAACAGTCTTTTCATTTTTCAGTACAGAGTGGATTTGCGTAAGAAGAGCCCAAATGAAGGGTATTAATGGTCTTTTTAGTTGACCTTGTACAACTTCAAGAGTACACTGCTAGGTATTGCACACATATTTCCCAGTATTTCCTGCCTGGGTGGGAAATAACGGTATTTCCCGTGAAATTGCCAACCCTGGTATTCATGGTTGCTATTTTGAGTGATAAAAAGTGTTTTATCCAGATTAAATTGAGCAAACTCGAGCTTCCCACTTGCACCAAGTATGTGAGGTAAGGAGTGAAACAAATTAAAAGAAAAGGGAAGTTTGCTCATTGGTCCTTCATGTATATTCCCAGGGTTCCCAGCCCATCAGGGAAATCAGGAAAAGTCAGGGAATTTTGATTGGTCCAAAAATGGAAAGTAGTCAGTCAGACTCTGTTATATTTTGTTGCATAATTATACTGCAAACAGGTTACTGTAACAACATAGAAAACAGGTGAAACTGGAAATGAGTTGAAATAGTTATCATGGAATTTTGAGACTTCGTCAGGGAATTTTGTTTTCTTGAACTGATTTCCACTAGAGACTGAACCAAGACCAGGGATTTGTGGGGGAAGTCTGTCATTTACACTGGATTATTTCTTTTTTATCACCTTTTCTAGCTTCATCCAAGAGAACATTATCGGAACACATCATGCGCAGGCACCTTGAGGTGGAACCATACCGCTGCAATATATGTCAGTGGACAACATCCTATAATGGGAACATGTGGAGACATCTGAATGAGCATAGGAAGGAGCTTGGGTCTGACATGCCAGCTCAACCTGTCACTATTGACATGCACCTGTTAGATGGTGTAGATCTGCCAGTACTTCCAAAACCACCTACTGGTAGGACACGTGAGCAGGCGAAAGCGTGGTGGGACAAAATAAGACCATGTCCAAGAGATGCAGAAGCCACAGCTCAGAGGAAGGCCGACATGAACTTAGTCCCGGGAGAAGTCGGCGAGGAACAGGACTTCGCTGAGAATGGGATGCAGATCCCACAAACAAGTGAAGATGATCTTGAAAGAATGCAGGAAAATGGCAGTGATGTTCCGCGGGCCAAGCACGCTGGTAGGAAGAGGTCTCGGCGGAAGACCAGTGGAAACTCGGTGATGGAAGAGATGGACGAGGAAGAGGATGACTTGGGTGAGGACGATGTACCGATTCTGCGAACCAGTGAAGGCGATCTTGTTGGTGATGAAAGAACGCAGGAAAATGGCAATGATGTTTCGCGGGCCCAGCACGCTGGTAGGAAGAGGTCTCGGCGGAAGACCAGTGGAAACTCGGTGATGGAAGAGATGGACGAGGAAGAGGATGACTTGGGTGAGGACGATGTACCGATTCTGCGAACCAGTGAAGGCGATCTTGTTGGTGATGTTTCTCGTGCTAAGCCCCCGAATGACAAGAGTTGTATGTGTAATTTTTGTGGGAAGTGGCTCGCTAGACTGTCCAACCTAAGTAGGCACATCCTGGTGAGGCGCATGCTATAGAGCAGAAGTGTTCGGTGTGCTCCTTCCGATGCCATGACAAATCAGTCCTCAAGGTAAGATGGAACTTCGCGCAACACAGGGTCGTTTTCCATACTTGCTTCTTTTTCAACTCCAGCAATCCTCAAAACACTGAGTTATTCTCGCAATCACAGACTCACAGCCATGGTTGTCACCAGAATGTTTTAGAACAGGGTAAAACGTGATTGCGAAGCATAGCAAGCGAACTGAGTGGAGTTTTCACCCCTCATGATCACTCCATTACACAGAAATCTAAGAATTTGTGCCGGGCGGCAAGGCCGAAATTTCCCGCAAGTACCGGGTGGAGATACATTATATGCAAATGTATGTCTAAAATCATATTTTTGTCTATAATTCACTTAAAATAGCTTGTTGAATGCTAGGTTTGTGTGAAAATATTCTTTGTGACATTTCTAACAATTAACTCCAAAAAATTACCATTCCAGAATTAATTTCTTTTGTATTTATTGTTTGGTGAACAGTGAATTTCTTTTGTATTTCTTAGTTTTTTTCTAATATTTCCATTGATTTTTTTTGTTGCAGACACTTTTTGAAACATAATTATGCTAAAATTAATTAATTTCAGCCAATCAAAGTGAAAAAATCCTATTTATACGAATTGATAGAGAAAGCACAATTTGCATTGATTTTGTACACAAAATCATGTTTTGGAGCAGTTTTGGTGGTGACATGCAGGTAGAAAAAGTTGCGCAGCGTCGAAACGGTACATCTGATTTTCGCAAAAATGCTCTCAAATGATGCGCGAGACTTTAACATAAAAAGTCAGCAAACGGCGCGGTCAAAAATTTTGTGTGGCCGAATAATCGCGAAATCAGCCGGGGGAGGGGGGGCATTATTAACCCCCAGGGATATTAGAGTTAACCCTACATGTATATAGCCCAGGGGGGCAAGGCGGGGCGTAAAATAGCCCCCCCCCCCCCCCCCACAAAGTTTTGTGACCATTCCGCTGTGCGACATGTTTTGTCCACTCCGCTCACTGACTGTTTACTTTCAAGTCTCGCGTATCTTTTGAGAGGAAGTTTGTAAAAATTTGACATACCGTTACGACGCTGCATGAATTTTCGTATGTGCTTGTCAGCCCAAAATCTGTTAAAAAACATTGTTTTGTGTACAATTTCAATACAAGTTGTGCTTTCAGCCAAAATTTATAGAAATGTATGATTAAAATTACTTTTACCGGTTCAAATGAATTGATTTTAATGCTATGTATGTATGCTTGCAACAGTGTCCCCGACAAACTTCATTGAAAAAACATTAAAATACAAAAGGTAAAAAAAAAAGAAATACATAAGAAATTCACAAAACAATAAAATATGTCAAGAAATTGATTCTGATTTGACAATCATTTTGTGCAGGTAATTGTATGAAATGTCAAAAAGAATATAATCATTCAAACAAACAAAAAAGTTTTTTTTTTCATAAAACACATTTTTTTTCCCAACCCTGGAAGAAATGTATTGAAAACAATCCTAAACAAATTATGTTACCGCCTCTCTGTTTTCCAAACTTGGTACAGGATCACCTCAAGCAGGAGCACAAATCACTTCTCAAGAGTCGCAAGTGCTACAAGTGTCTCAAGTGTGACTACGTCGCCCACAAGATGAAGAGCCTTGAATTCCACATGCGCATCCACAGAGAGAAACGGCCGTTTAAGTGCCACTTATGTCCTCATACCTGTAAAAGCAGAAGTAACCTGAACCTGCACATCAAAGCACACTTGCTTCGAATCTCATGTCCTCACTGTGATTTAAAGGGTGAGAATTGTGTCTTTTTGTGTACAGGATGTGCTTATTATCAAGTGTTTGCTTCCCCATATACTGCATGTCTCAGAAAAATTGTGCAAGGGAAATGTGCCCTCTGTGACTATAAGAGCATACTTCTGTGACATGATGCTTACATCAACGTCAAGAATATAGTCTTAGCCTTTTGATACCATTAGGTTTATTCAATTTGCTTGTTTTAATCTTGAGATATACATAAAAACAAATCACAACTGTGTCACTTTTACTACATTCCGTAGTAAAAGTGGCACAGTTGGGATTACCAAAATCTGGCTTTATACTCAATTAAGCTTACATAATAAGAAAGTTCATTTTATTTTCTGACTTCTGTGAAAATTTCATATGGTCTCGCTTCATTGGGTTTGAATACACAGTCCATTATGTACTTTTCAGTATATTCCAAGTTTGCAGTGCTTCATCAATGCATCAACCTGAATGGTAATCAGGTGGAAGGATTTGCTGGAGAACATTAAAGGTTTACAAGCTGGACATTGAAGGACAAACTTTAAGTGGAACACTTCCTGTGAAAGCAAACATGACCAGTGGAACTGAATTTTGATTAGTTTTCATTTTAAAAGTGAATGAACTTGACTTCAGTTACTTAATTACAACAAGAACACAGTCATTGACATGAAAGTGAAGCATGGAATAATTCATGGTATGTCTGTAGTGTGCTTTTCTTTTTAGCAAACTTAGAATGAGTCGGAAAGCACTGCTGTTACATAAGAGCCTGTATATTCAAAACCAATGAAACGAGATATTTGAAATTTTCACAGGAACTACAAAATTAAATGGGCTTTCCAAAATGTAAATTTAATTGAGTATAAATCTTGATTTTGGTAAATTATTCTGTTATCTACGAGAGGGACATTTTTTCGGGGACATGCTGTATGTACAGTATTATACAATATTTCAACAAAGATTTCAGGATTGATAGGTCAAAGATCATGGGACTTGTACTTAATTGATTTAAACTAATTTACATGATCATTAAATAACTGCTAATTACAATGTAATCAAATTTGGGTCAAGTGGGAACTGTGATGTGGTGATCTGATTAGAGTTTAGATGCAAATGTCACAAAGTCATGGGTCACAGGGTCACAAGTTTGATTTCAAAGGATTTTTACCAAATAGGTCAAGTATGTATTATGATGCAATGATGAACTAGTTAAATTTACAGATACTTTATAACATAACATTGTGGAAGTCCCTTTTTAAAAGATTGTCCATCTTTGCTATCTGTCATATCTGACATTGTTGAATGGGCAAATAAACACCCTACAACACAAAAGTTCAGACAGTAATGCTGTCACTTGTAAAATATGTACAGATAAAAATTTACACATGAATTATTCTCGGCCGATAAAAATTTTGCAACACAGCAGTCTATGGGAGAAAACTGGAACGGTCTCTCAATGATTTTTACTTTTTGAAGCAGTTAATGATCATTTTGAACTGTAATTTTATCAGGGCTTCATTTTTGGACCACATCAGAGACACTGGTAGCATGGGGAATCATGTAGCTCAGATTTTTTTACACTGGAAACATTGTTATACAATGCCTTTAAAATAAGATCTATACAAAATGTTTGTACTTTTTATAATTCATGGACTTTTATCAGTCAAAAGATTAATAGCACTTTATATTTGTGCCCTATTGTGAGAGTAATTAGTATTGAATAATTTCAGTTTGTGTTCACTTTTTCTATATTTTCAGTTGCAACCAAGAGACGATTGACAGAACACATCGTCTGCAAACACCTGAATTTGAAACCATATCGCTGCAAGATCTGTGGGTTTAGGTCGAGCTATAATGGGAATATGTGGACTCACATGAATCGGCATAAGAAAGAGCTAGGATCTGACATGCCAGCTCTACCTTATACTGTAGACACACATCTGTTGGAAGGCCTGAACCTGCCAACGCAACTGAAACCCCCTTCTGGCAGGAAATGTGGTCCGCTGACGGCAAAGAGGGTCCACATCGGGCCAGGTCCAACCGGGGTGAAACCCAGATCTAAGAGGAAGGCGGATGAAAACTTGGTCCTGGAAGGGGTTGCAGAGAATGATGAAGGGTCGGCTGGAGACGGGGTGCAGATTGTGCAAATATGTGAAGATGAAATCCCAAGGAATCATGCAGGAGAGACAGAGAGTAACATTCAGATCGTACATATCCACGAAGATGGAGATGAAATACAGCTCGGACGTGAAGGTGGTGAAGTTCAGATCTTACAAATTCCGGAAGATGGATTGAATATAACACAAGCAGCTGGCACCACAGGAATAAATCCAGAGGTGGAAGCAGCCATATTAGCGCTGGCACAACTTGAACCTGGTAGTCATACAACACACCTGCCATTGGCTGAAGGTGACGGAGGGAGAGTCACCGTCTTGCAGACAGTGTCTGACAATGTAAGTGTACGAAATGTGGAGCCGTCTTGGATATTGTGTTGGTAAATTAACCGTTGGCTATGGGAACCGGATGTACCATGTGTTAAATCTATGGAAATTACCGATTCTCAGAGGCAATGGGTTAATGCATACTGTTATTTTACAGAAATTGGCATGTTTTAACATGTTTTAATTTTAGTGAAGGCAGATTCTGAGGCATATCACTGACTGCTATCCTAATGCATTTCTTTACATGGTGTCCAACATCCCTTTTCTTATCTGTTCTGTCAACCCACAATGCATGAAATGTAACTTCTCAAGTTGTTGGCCAATTTCAATTCCTTTATTTGATTTAATAGATCAGTAGATAAATGGTTTGCTCAGATTTGTAAATATTTCTGCCATTTTTTAGTTTCTGCAAGAATACTGAAAGTCATTTTCTCCTGAAAACATTCCTACCCCCTCCCCTAATTTTGATCAACTGGAATTCCTTAAAATTTTGTGATGTAACTTTTAAAGTTTGCAAATATTTTTGTGCCTCTGCCTGAATAAAGGCTGGAGGCATTATGTTTTCAGGTTGTCTGCTCGTCCATCCCTCAGATATGGTTATCACAATATCTGGAGAGCCCCTGGGTGGATCTTTATCATTTTAGAGGAACTCCTAATTTGAGAATACAATCTCAGTGGAAGGAACTAAGTACCTTCTTTTTTTCATTTACCATACAGGTTCCAGTATCCACAGTGGAGCAAGTTGTAGCATCAGAACCTCCTCTGTCCTGAGAATGGTCAGTCGATGTTAGCTTACTTGAGGCAACCCATGAGGCAGCACCAACGTCCAGAGACATTTTCACAGATCAAATGGACGACACGATACAACAGCTCCAAGCAGAAGAGGAGTAGTATGTCCAGCAATTGATGGCTGCCATAAAGGAGGAAAGCTCCTAAAATGCAGATGTTATTAAAGTTCTGGGTGACCAGGTCAAGCCTACTAGTCGGAAATTTCACTTTTACAGTTCACTATTCATTGTACTAGCTAATTATTACTGGCTCAGTAAAGAAAGGTTATCACCGAGTGTAATATTCTAGTTAAATTGGATGGTCAACAACAAGAACAGTTAAAGTTTATTTCGATCTCATTTTGTTGGACCTCCATCTGTCCCATCGGTATCTGAAATCACCATTGGAATTCAATTTGGATAGCAGGATAAATCAGAAAAAAATATGTAGCAAAAATAACCCACACAAACCTATTTGCTGAAAACCATTGAAAACTTTCAGACAGACATACCCATTCATGATATTAGTAGTCCTCTGAAATTACGTGAAAATGTTAACCGAAACATGACTCAAGTCTCCATTGGCTTCAAATTACAGGAAAAATATCTATGGTGGCTTCAAATTACTGTAGCAAACAGTAAATGAAACTTTGGGCAAACCATCTACCCTCTTCATAGCATGAGCAAAGGAAACACATCACAATTCCATATCTTCTAGATATCCCAGCATTGTCATTCAGTGACAGATAGCCCCCCCCCCCCCTCTTCACATTGCTTGACTGGACTGAACTATTCTATGTGATCTGCACTCACTTGGGTTCCATTCCCCCTCCCCATGATTACAGTCAATCTTGGTTCCTTTAGTGCTGAGGTCTTGTACTCAAATTTAGATCCGGACATACAGAAACTGAGGTAGCCTTGAAATTGATGGAGATGCAACTGAAATAAAGAACAATAATTAATCAGACTTCAACTTGCCATCAAATAAAGCCGTGAGCATAAGAAATGCTCATATCACATATGCTTCATTAAGTTTGATTAAACTCCATCTGTCACTCTGAGTTCTTAAATCTAATTCTGTCCATGTACCCTTTCCTGCGCAGTAACATGTGACCCTCCCCATCTCTCTCCCTCTGTTTCTGCCTCTCTCAATTTCTCTCACCCTGCCATAGTCTTGAGGGTGCCAACATTTCTCAGAAACTTATAACAAAATAGAATGCTCACCCGCAATATAATTTGGGGACTGATAAAAGTTGGAAATTTGTGGTCAAAAGTCAGTGGTAGGTGGGATAATGGAGGCCTGCTCTGTAAGGCACATGTATGTACATATTTGATGGATGATGGAGCATTGGCCGGTGTTGCCAGTGGTGTGATTGAGTCTGGAATTGAGGATACCAAGGTCCACTTTGTGATGACAATTATGCTGTAGAATGACTCTTGTTTTTGTGGGTTCCAAACAACTCCCAGAACTTTCTTCTTTGAAAACTGCTCCATAGCATCTGTGTCACGGGTCTCATAGATCCCTCTATCAGTACTGCATTTGATGGCCATCCTTTCACACTGAAGCCACCTTTCTCGAACACCTTTTAAGTCACCCAGAATTACAATCACCTTCTTTCTAAACCTCAAAACTACTCTAAATAGATTTCTCAGCAAGTCAGGGCCTTCATCCAATAGACATTGAGGCAATGACCTTTGAAAACAGATGACTAATTTAAAACAATTCTTTTCAGCACTGTCTTCTTCTCTTGCCTCACAGCAGCATTAAGTAAGGCACGTGCCCCTTAACTTTTGGCGAACCCATCTTGTCCATCTCTCTCATGTGCTGACTATAGGCTTCAGCATACTTTGGGGGTTTCGAGTCAATTTCCTTTCCTTCCCAGCAAGCATCTTTATGGCCTGAGTCTTATTGTCTGGTAGAAAGCTTGGACCCCTTTTGCATGGATACTGAACCTTCCACTGTCATCCTACTTTCTCTTATGAACCCTTGATACCATTGCTCAACTTACTGGGATCATATGTGCATGAGGAACACTCAACTGATGTAACCTAACCCTAGCCTTTTCATTTGTTGCCCCTGTTGAACTTACATTGCACTTCATCCTTCATGTCTTTGCACTGCTTCTTTCTCTGGCATATTGCCATCCAATGATCTTTACCAGCTCTCTTGAGGCAGCTAAATTAAATTGTATGCTGCTTAGCAACCCTTTAGTCTGTCAGGCTGACTTAATGCAACAAACTTATAGCTTTAATCTTTTCTAGTGGTCCAGCACTTGCAGAATGGCTGTTTCTTTTGAATGCCTTTTGTAGCTGATACTTGATGTACCTTGGTTAGTCTCTTCTTCTTAGTGCATACTGGTACTTCCACCATCTTACTGACTTCATCTCGGATGTCATCCATTCAATGAGATGACCAAGACAGCCGGACTTCTTCTCTTGTTCTAGGTGTCGAAACCACACATTCCTGTCTTCCATGTGTAATTTCTGGTCTAGGAGAGCAAGCATCTGTCTGTTGTCTGTGTCTGGTAGACGGGACGGACAATGGTAGCTCCTCCATATCAGAAGGACAGAATTGGGTGTCCTCACCACTCTTAAGGCATCAATGTTGTTGACTGCAGCATCAGCCTTGAAGTGAGGGTCACTGTACACCATGTCTATATACTCTAGAACTCCAGATAGTTTGCTGGGAGTTTACTTTTGTATTTGCTGTGGTAATTTGAAGCCACCATCAACATTTTAGCTGTGGTAATGTGAAGCTGCCATAGAGATGCATAATGTTTTGGTCAAATTTTCATGTAACTTTAAAGAGCTACTTGTGTCATAAGCGCAGTTGTTTGAAAGTTTTTCATGGTATTTTAGCCGAATAGCTCTGTGAGGGGTTATATCTGTTATGAAGTTTTGTGGTCTATGATGCCATGGAATTTCAGTTTCTAATCATCTGGAACGTTAATAGGAAGGTTAGAGGTCCAATAAAATAAGTTTAGAATAAGCTTTAATGGTTCTCATCATTGACTATTCAATTCAATCAGGATATTCCAGTCAGTATCATCCTTTCTTCAGTGATCCAATAACATTAGCTCACCTTGAACCAGAATATAACTAGTCATAGTTTAAAGAGCACTTATGACTAGCAAACCTTAATAGTAAAGTTTATGAATAGTGAAACGTGTGACAAATGTGTAGACCCCAGATTCTTTGGGACTATTGGAACAACAATTTGATATGTGAGGTGAACATATGCAAAGAAACATTTTGCAAAAATCTGATGAATTATTGACCTTAGTTCATGATACTTTGATATATATAATGTGTACCAAGGCATTAAAAGGTTCTTGTGTCAATGTCACTTGTCAGGACCTCTATTTCTCAAGCAACTGAAAGTCTCAAAACCATCCCACCAATTCAAACTGACACTTCTACCTTGTACATGTACATTCCATGCCTTTTACCAGGCAGCTTTGAAATGAAAGCACTTAAAGGTAAATGACATGATTGGGGGTAGTCCTCAACTTGGGCTGAAACTACTCTAGAATCAAGTAAACTATGCAAGGATTCTCCTGTGAAAATCTTGTAGTCAAACGTTGACTCATTCTAAAATAAACAATGTCAATATCACTCATAGCACGGAAACCGGCTGTGTGGCTCTCTATGGGGCTTATTTTTATCGTCCCCGCATAAAAATTAGACACTCCTATGTTTATGCTTGATTCTCCTTAAGTAAACAAATTACAGACAAATCGTCCCAGGTGGGTGATCCACTCCTGCTAGTGCATAGTTGGTATATATTGCAACTCATTTGATTTTTGAGGCATTTTCAAGTGTTCCCAATCATGTCACTAACCTTTAAACCACGGCAGAACTTTGTCAAAAGGTATCATAATAATTCCAACCAAACCACACTTGATATTGTATCTGACTGTTACTGGGATATTACTAGGATGGTGTTCATTTACAAAGGGTGTATCTTTCTTACTTGGAATCTCCACTTATTTATTTCCCTGAATGCACTTCTAATCTTCGGTTAAAAGAGGCCCTATTTAACAGCACATTCTAGACAAGAAGTCTATAAAATTTGAAGTGCATGGCATCAGTCTTTAAATTTCTCATTTTTATGGGATTTGAAGGGCCAAAAAAATCTGTGATGTAAAACCTAATGTGTAAATAATCCATTATAATGGGGGAAAGAGTTGCCTTTCTCCAGTTCATGTATGAATTGATGTATAGGATGTTTTTTTTCTCATTATATCTTGAAATAAAAGGCAAATAAATGCATAGGTGATGTAAAGCCTTTGCAGTAGATGAATTGTATTAATTATCTGTAAAAATTAGAGAAAAGGGTTGTCTTTCTCCTCTTCATGTATAATCGATGTTCAGGAAGTCATATTTTATTGGCAAATCAAGTCCAATATTTTGCAACGTATTTGTGTATGTTGATTTGATATCCAATATAATACTTTTGTTTCAAACTAAAATGGAGTTCTTTCTTACTTTGTTGTCTCTATCTGGTTTGTAGAATTATAAAAAGAAAGTCCATGAAGTACATGTACTTGTTGTTTTTTCATTAGATTTGCAATAACTAAACACTACACTAAAAGTAAGTTCCCCCTTTTTCAAAATACCATAACTTTTTAACGAAATAGTTTTTAACAAAATTATTTAGCAGGAGTGTTTCTGCACTCATAGACTAACTTCTGTGTGCAAATGTGGTTGATCTGTCAAGTCATGCAGGAGTGAGCACATATTAAAGGTTTACATGTCACTTTTCAAAATTCACAGGAGTCATTTGGGGGGATTTGTGATACAGGGTTTTGACAAATTCTGTTTCTGATGAATAATTTAGCACTATTTATGTTAATCATCTATGGTTTGACCCTCTTATACCTTCCCAGACTCTTTTCACATATTTTCGGTTCAGTGTGCTCAATTAAAAAATTGGCATCCTTCCTATATTTTGAACTTGTAAAATCCATTAATTTTATTGAAAAAATTGAAATCGGATATTTTTCCAAAACATGTATCAGCACATATTGTACAAACACAAGAGGTTTTATACATGTCATGGTTGAGTGAACACACTTTATTAATAAAGCAAGAAAGACTATTTTTTACTGTTATTTTGGCATAATAAATTACTCTTGTGACTTTTGAAAAGTGACAATTTTGCATTTATTGCATGCTCACTCATGCATGACCTGATGGATCATTCCCATGTTCACACAAAAGTTTGGCAATGAATGTAAAAACACCCCTGCAAAATTTCTTTGCTCAACTTTGTTTTGTTAAAAAGTTATATTTTGAAAAGGGGGGAACTTACTTTGTGTGTAGTGTTTATTAAGATGCATTGAATCAGCAAATCACATCATGGGGAAAATCAGGGGGGGGGGGGGAATACAAGGAAGTTAAAAGAATATTTCCCCCTTCCATTAATGTGAAACAAGAACATTTAAAGTTTGAGCAAATTTGGTAAGGCTATTCAATAGACATGATTTTTAAAACATTTGAACAAAATTTGTACAGTGTGTATTCTCTGTAGTTGACAATTCTGCCTAAGTGTATGATGTTGTACCGGAATGATTCTCCACTGACTTTGTACAAGAATTTTTACAATTATTTGTTTTTTCATTAAAAATGGAATTGTACCCATTGTGTCTCAGGTATATGAGGGATGGGGTGAATCTGCGTGCCTTTCACAACGTGTTAGGTCAATCACTTTGTTTGCTAGCTCAAAAAAATGAAAACTATTTACATCTACATTCGAAGCCAGTAGAGAGTTGATCTAGTATGAAATCATAGACTTAGTTGAATTACCGTATACAGAGGGCGACACACAGATTTACTGAAAGTTTTGAAAAATGACATCTCTTGAATGGTGTGATCAAATTTGTTCAAACTTTGAATGTTGGGTTACTAAATATGTTCTGAATTAAGAGAATCCACATTAAAATAATAGGCTATCATTTTGGAACTTTAATTTAAAAAATTGTCAAACTGTGATATGTGAGCTACATAGTAGTGTTCAAATGGACAAATGAACACTCTAGAATACAAAAGTTTGGAAGTTATGCTGCCACTGGCAAGATATGCATGAATAAGCAATTTGCACTCTGGTGGATGATACAATAACCTAGATCTGCACACAGTAAGTCTATGGGAGGAAATGGACAAGTGAATCAGGTCAATTTGAGTGCTTGTAGATTTTTACTCTTTTAAAGCACTAAATCATCATTTTGAAATACAATTTTTTCAGGGCTTCATTTTTAGACCTTATCAAAGACACCCAGAGCATGGAGGATTATGCAGCTCACATTTTTTTTAAACTGTGGTCAATGTTAGCCTGTGGCTTTAACACTTGGGTACTATTTTCTTTAAAGGGAGAAGGCGCCAGCAACTAACGGGCATAAGTTAAGAAAATATTTGAGTTCTTGCCAACCAATCAGATTGCACGTGCACTGCAGGGAGCTGACCATACGTGACCAATGCATGCCACGCGACGTGTGTTATCCGCACTGTGGTACTGTATGCACTGTTTGAATTGATAAGCTCCTCCCCAATATAGATGTTTCTGCAAGTTTGTCTTAGGGTAAAACTGTAAAAGACAAAAATAAACACAAATTAACTATTCTATTAGGGCCTATGAGGGTGAGTAGTACCCCTTATTTAGGCTGTTTTTGTCACATGCTACCATACATTCGTCACCTCAATACTCACAATGTCCATTTTTATTTTATAACTATAATGCCTGTTAGTTGCTGGCTTTCTTTCTTATAAGTAAGGCTGGAAAGCAACTGCGGCAGACATCACAGGATGATAATGAGTTAGTAACGTGTTGATTAGAGTTCCAATGGTTGAGCATGTGTGATCAATGTATGAGGCTATAAGAATGTGACTTTTCTCTTGGCTAGTTTCCTGCTATAGTTGCTACCCTCACTTCCCACCTCACTTCTGACTTACCAGTTAAGCGCAAGGATTCACCCCTGAAATCAAAGCTTATTTTTAATGAAGCCAGAACAATTCGGAGATGAAACATATCTTAATTTGAAGTCTGACGAAAATCCGACCAAAGTATGAGACAGCAGTGTATAGACGTTGTCAAAAGTTTTAAATACGTGTGTCGGACGTCACGCTGGCAGCGCCGCCCATACTGTCACATCAATATAAATTCGATAAATTTCAATTTTTTTAATAGTTCTATGATAAATATGCGGTTTTTCATAGTTGCCGATGATATGAAAATAATGTTTCTGATAATATATGAATGCCACATGGTAAAATCATTTTCAAATTTCTGAGAAACACTCTCGGCACTTTTATGGGAATTTACATCACATGACATATGGTAGGCTGCTCGCTATGTGACGTCACAATCTTAAACTTGAAATTCCACTAACTCTGTTATTTCACCTTTGGTGCGATTTGTCGCAACTTTCATTAATTATTTATCTTCCTCATTGTTCTCTTTATTAACAACCAACTTAATTGCTCAGGGTTGAACCTTGCCCCTTTAAGAGTGGTCGTATATAAATGGCCTTGGGTGCTTCCAGGGCCCAAAACCTTCTTAAAGTGGGATCCCATAGGGTTTAAGATTTTAGTGGACAAAGCTTCCCATGTTCACCTGTGGGTGCTGTGTTACCTATGTGCTGTGTGCGGTGCCTGGACCTGTGTCTCGTGTGTCTGTCTGTCATGTGGTATGGCCTGTTTTGTGTGCTGTGTGTGGCGTGTGTGTGTGTGTGTGTGTGTGTGCCGCTTTGTTGGTTTGTGTGTGTGTCGCTGTGTGTGCTCGCTTGTGTGTGCTTGATGTGCGTGAGACTCGTCTGGCTGTGCGCCGACTAGCCCTGTGTGTGTGTTGTGTGGTGTCGTGTGTGTGTGGTGTGTGTGGTTGTGTGTGTGTAGCGACTCCCGTGCCATGTGTGACTCCCCGCCTTCTCCCGCCCAGCGTCGTGGGTGGCCCACCTGTGTGTGAGAGTGCTTTCTGTGTGTGTGTGTGTGATGTGTGTGGGGGGTTGTGTGTGGTGTGTGTCTCTCGCCGTTGTGTTGTGTGTTTGTGTGGTGTGTTGGTGTGTGGACTGGGGACGTCAGTATTACTTGAATACATGTTTTGAGGGGTCGTGAGCTTACACACCAAAAAATGAGAAAACTGGTATGTAGTTTTGAAGAGTTCCTTAAAAAAAGAGTTTTTATTAAATTTACTGCAAACGCGTATATATCACCATGCTACCATAGTATGTATACCTGCGGAAAGAACTTACTGCCATAATACATCATTCGTATATGAGAGGCTCACTCAAATGAGCTGGATCTCTTATTTGTGGGTGTGGTCTGTAACTCGCGAACTACTCGAAAGGGAATTGGACATACAAGAGCACACATAGTCACGCAAACACAAGTGCACACACGCCTCCAAATTGCTACACTCGGCAGTTTATGTGTGGGACTGTTGTCTGTGGTGTATGTGTGTGTGGTGTGAGCGTGTGTGTGCTGTGTGTAGCTGTGTGTGTTGTACGTGTCGTATATGGTGTGTGTGGCGGGTGGTGTGCTGTGTGAGGTGTGTGTGACTGTGGGGGCTGTGTGTGTGTGCGGGCGTGTGGTTTGTGGGTGTGCGCGGGCGGACTGTGTGCCGTGTGTGGTGTTGTGTGTGTGGTGGGGTGTGTGCGTTTGTTGAAAGGTGGAGATGCCTTGTGTCAGTGTGTGTGGTATTGTGCATGTCATTAGAACTTAAGTTACGCTCTTATCATACGACGA
Source organism: Eucidaris tribuloides (assembly GCA_001188425.1). Taxonomy (NCBI): domain Eukaryota; kingdom Metazoa; phylum Echinodermata; class Echinoidea; order Cidaroida; family Cidaridae; genus Eucidaris; species Eucidaris tribuloides. The sequence goes on along the minus strand of JZLH01S0104818.1, from coordinate 2,662 downwards.
TGTAAACAAAATCAGACACGATGGAGAGAAGAGACATTACTTTGGAGCAGTTAGTTTTGATTCGGTTCACGATTGACAGGCCGAGAGGTAGGGGGGGCCAACGGCAAACATGATTTGGTCGTGATATAAGAATCAATATTCACAACTTGCACTATAATTTGATAAAACTAGGTCTAGAATAATATGATTTACTATGGGATGGGTGTTAATTTCTGCAATAAATGACACTACATGGACTTGAAAATAATTCCGCTGGTTGCGGCTTTGTCCTCGTTTTAAATTGTGGACGTTTCAAAGGAACGCTAAAATGTATACAGACATGTTCTCATTTTCAGCTACACATCAGAACAGCATATGTCTGGAATAGTTTAAGTATAAATTTCAAGTGCTCAAGTTCGATCAAAATAGGATTACGTCGTATGTAAATAAGATTATATTAATTGTCTCTATGGCTAGTTACTTTTAAGTTTTAAGGAACACTAGAGCAACAGTCCTGCCAATAACATTAATGTTACTTTCATAAAATGTGTCCCTGTGTATGTTTCATCGGAATCTATGCCAACTCTGCACGAAGTAAGACTACCTTGATTATGCAATTTATTTTAATATATGTGACAGCATTCACAATTTTCACTCACTGTCGTTATATTCAAAAGTCTGCAAGTTATTTGAAGGCCGCCATGTTTGATGGAAAAAAATTAAGGATACGTTTTCTAAATATACAAGTTATATACTGGAATGATGATAGATACAGCACAACGATCACGAATACAAGATTTATACAACTGGAATTCATGTATAATGACACCACAACTCCACAACCGTGATATTCTTGCAAAATTAAGATCATAAGTATTATATACATGTATATATGTGTGTATGACTATGTTTGTGTGTGTGTGTCTGTCTGTCTGTCTCGTGTATCTGTGACGTGTTTGTGTGTAGATTTCATACGCATGAAACATTTTACATGCAGGCTATTCCGTTTAATGAAATAACATCGTAAACTCAATTATCATTTATGATTATTTCCATTGTGTACTCATAAGAGCTAAAGATTGGGTTATTGATTTGCACGTCAAAAACATCTATATGAATCAAATCAGCTGAAATCATATCCAATGTGAAGATTAATATAAATAAACACCTCTCATAGAGACTTGGGGTAAAATATTGAGTTTTGGTGAAAATCTGGACGGTTAAACTTCATCCTCTTTCCATTTGCTCAGGAGCAAATTTAAAAAATCCGCGACGTCAAACGTGCACGTGCCGTTCCAAAATGGTCCGATCAGCCGTTAGCCAACGTCGCGCACGGATAGCCGATTGACCAATCAGGGCGCTTCGCTCGTCTTGCTACGGTCACAGTAACCGTGATTCGCATTTTGAGCAAAATTGAAACTCACAGAAAGAACAACATTCTGGTAACATGTCGTTATTAGTTTTCTCATAAACAACAAATTCATGACGTATGGATCTCAGACTTTCAACACACCGTTTGTAAGTACTAAACTACCGTTGGTATGATAATGAAGGGAAGCAATGGACTTGCAAATCAAAACCCAATCTCTTAATAACAAAATGAAATCAAATATATTTATACACCACTTATGTCAATAAATCGAAATATTGATAACGTGATATATTATCGTCTTGTCAACATGTATACAGTTTAGGCACAATATGAAAAGCATTCAATGTGAATTGGCATTTACCAATATTAAGAAGCCTCGACATCAACCACTGAGATTTTAGTAAAACATTTAGTTGCTGTTAACATTAAGCTTGTACACGATGCAAAATAACTTGCGAGTAACGCCAAATTAGATGTTTTTAATGTGTTTATTTCCTTTTGCTTTTTAGTTTATTTTAATTGATGTAATATTCTTCGAAATTTGCACCAGGTAACTCTGTGATAGCTACTATGCTGTGTCAAACAGCATAGACTGTATCCATAAAACAACCAACTCTTAAAATTGTTTTGAGATTCTGGAATCGAAAACGAGTACAAAATGCAACGCAACTTCCATATGTGATCCAACTTTTAATTGTCTAGAACAATTATTTACAATTCGGTACAGAATCTTACACAATTTGAATAAATAATTTGGCAGTGTAGATTACTATAGACAATATCTAATCTGTTCCGGAAATTCGAAAATATTTAGGAAGATATCAAGAGAAACAATATTAGCGTTAATCACATTTTGAAGTGGTGCCTATACAGCCTTTATTTTGTAATTTACCCAG
>JZLH01S0104817.1:21793-35942 GCA_001188425.1 Eucidaris tribuloides | reverse complement strand
GCTGCTATTACGAGAGGTTGGCCACAAAGACAGTACTGTAGTTACACAATTTAGTTAAGCCAAACACTAACCACATTTAGCCCTACACGAAACACTAAGATCAATGTAAGATCAATTATCTCATTTAATTTCTGAATAATTGTTAGAAAAAAATTCTCCCTGTATTTATTATTTGCATTTTTCCTGTAAGACCATTTTATTAAAAACAATAGCAACATGTGAATATCATTATATAATCAGGCTACTCGTGTCTTTCTTGCCGCTGATAATCATGTAATCTCTGAGTTACGATAAATCAAGAAAGTTGTAATGTTCCACGCATAGAACTTCATTCCTTAATATCACATTGTAACATCTTTCCGATTTCTTTTCTTTCATTCTTTTATATTTCTACCCACCAACCCCCCCCCCAAAAAAAAAAAAAAAATCAGTCAATCGCCTATTATCCCTTCTATTCTGTACCATATTTGGGAAGTACAGTTACAGTAAGCACGATTTAATCTAGGTTATTTTACTTCTCTTTCTTTAACAAAAATAATGATTATTGATAAGTATGTTCGCCTATTTCCTTTAAAGATTGTGTCATTCATTTGCACGTCAAAAAACACCTAAATGAATGAAATGAGCTGAAATCATATCCAATGTGAAGATTAATATAAATAAACACCTCTCATAGCGACTTGGGGTAAAATATCTGGACGGTTAAACTTCATCCTTTTTCAAATTACTCAGAAGCAATTTCAAAAAATCTGCGACGTCAAACGTGCACGTGCCGTTTCAAAATTGTCCGATCAGCCGTTAGCCAAAGGTCGTGTGGAGGTTAGCCGTTTAACCAATCAGTGCGCCCCGCTGGTCTTGCGACGACACACATTACCGCGATTCGCAGTTTGAGCAAAATTGAAACTCACGGAAAGAACAACATTCTGGTAACATGTCGTTAATAGTTTTTCTCATAAAACAACAAATTCATGACGTATGGATCTTAAACTTTCAACACACCATTTGTAAGTTCTAAACTACCGTTTGGTATTGATAATGAAGGGAAGTAATGGTCTTGCACATCCCTGACACAATCTTTAATGTATACTTAAAAGATTAATATTTTATATAACAACTACTTGTATGCACTTAGGTGTTTATTTAGATTGTTTTGAAAGATTTAAAGAAATTGAAGATGAATGAATATCTAAATTAAAGTTGGACTTCGAAAAATGATGCTACCATTTACTGAGTCGATTTATGGACTTCAGTGTCAAGACATCATTTTGCAAGGTATACCTCTTGATTCTATCACGCAAGGTGAGCAAAAAATATTGATTATGATATTAGATACTCTGTAAACTTCAAAAAAGTAAATTCAGACCATTATATATGTACGTCGAGGGAAATTTCATTTTGATGTCGTAACTTTAAAAGCTTTGGTTTATGGGTAGGTAGGCATCAAAAGACATCCATTCAATTTAACCAAATAAAAGATTTAGGCTTTCGAAAAAAAAAACTTTTGCAAAAGGTCCATATTACCCCCCTGCACGCGTAGGGCAATATGGATCCCTCTGTTATTTACAAGAGCGACGGGGCAATATGGACACCAATATAGGGTCCGTAGAGTCCATATTGCCTCATCCATAAATTTTCTATATGGGAATAGTAGGTCGTCCATTATACCCTGATCACAAATACACAAAGCGTCCAGCACAATCTGCAAATGTATTGTTATCGTCACCAGTTCAGTGTTCATTTGTATGGAGAGTGGATTGTGTATAATGATGTTGTGATGTGTTTCAATGAATTGCTGAGTTGTTAGTTGGAGGGGACCTTGAAATCCTTGCAAGAATTTTAATAAAACACAATTAACATAATGATAACTTCACATTTACCCACTTAAATCACACTTAATCTTCCCTTGTTATGATTATGAATTCATTGAATGTGCAAGAGAGAGATGTCTAATTCCACAACCGGCACATTATTTGCTCGAACAATGTACGTCGCAGGACACTTTACCACGAGATATCATTGCCTATCTTTCAAAATGATTTATAAAACAAACGAATCAGTGAACAAATAAATAAATGAATATATGAAAACAATACATTAATATATAGATAAACTGTCATTTGCTTTCTTTTCTTTCTTCATTCCAGCTCAAGAAGTTTCCACGAGAAGAATCTTTCTCCAACGATTACATGGTAAGCCTCACGTGACATGGGTCAATTCTACATTCCAATATTAATCAAAATAAAAGTTTGATGAAAGTTGATATGTATATTAATGACATAATCTTGCGATTCACATTTTGTATTTTCAGAGATTTTCAAAATTCAGGAAACAGGAATTCCAATAAACTGTTAAAAATGTTAGTTCTTCGCTTGACATTGTTTTATATTTAACACATCAACTTCACTCAATTTTTTTTTAAGTTTTCATTAAGAAAGCTCTACGGTTTCAAGAACAACAAAAATACGGAGCTCTTTGTAGTTTTGAAAGTGGCATTCCATTTGAGATGTTTAAGCCAACAGAAAGCCTTTATTGAACAAGCACTGCTAAGGTTCATCCAAAGCCGAGAAACCATTATTGTCCGCTGTGCTTACTTCCATCAGGTTCAGCCGTGGATATCCTCAAGAATTCCGACATTACTCCATCACGAACTTAAACCCTTCACTCAAAGAAATTAATTATTACATTTCTATCGAATAATGTTGCCTGCCCTGTATTGATGTTATTTCTGTACTACATAAATTATGAATATAGTACCTGCATATTTATACAACGTCAGTTTACGGGAAAGACGATATCTCTTCAGAATGAAAAGGTCGTTAACACTGTACAGACTGTATTGCATTAGCGTCCTTTTCTTTCTCAGTTGATATCTGTACAAACTAGAAACAAAAAAATGGTCATCAAAATGAGCATGGGGACTTTATGTCGGCTATTCGAATTAAAATAATAAATCGAAATCAAAGGGAAATTGCAAGATTGGAAGTAGTCCTAAAATTTAGGTTTCAATGCTCCCAGAATCTAGTATGCTGTTTAAAGTTTCTGCTGTGAAAATTTCATAGTCATACATGTCCTCTTTGTTGTACAATTATTATCGGGAAATACTGAGACCGTGAAATTTGTTTGCAGCTTTCTATGGGATCAATTTCTTTTAGGGCCGGAGATTAATTAAATACTGGTAAATACTTGTAATGCTTGTTTCTTATCAAGTGAACGAATTATAGATAAACTGTTGCTACCTTAATAAACACCCTAGCCAGTGTAAATATTGGTATTTATTTCAACCCATGGTTCTTGAAGCTTTATTTTTTTACTTCTCCCAATCATATTCCTGAATTTTAGAATGCCTCTTTACTTATGAATATCCAACCGTTAATAATGCAATCAGATGCACTGATCCCCCTCTTGTGTTTTGTTTTGATGTTGTTTGTTTGTTAGTTAGTTTGTTTGTTTGTTTGTTTTTGAAGAGTTAAAGCATCATATAAATGTTCAGGTTGTATAATTTTCACTCCTGTAATGTATCTATGTATGCCAAAAAAACCCTCAACAAACACGCTTTATACAACGATACACGACACACTCATTTTAAATGGTTAATTTTCTGCCCCTTTCTGGTAGCTCTTCCAAGAAATTGTGTATTGTGTAAATAACTGCGATAACTATACTTTCTGAATCTCTGTCTCTAATAACTAATGTGTCAATAACCATAATTATAAGTGTAACTATTAATCAATCTTTAATTTATGTTTTACAATCGACTTAATAGTCCAAAGGGTGGATGGTTCGAAAGAAACGAAAGATCGATGGTCGAAAGGTAAGCCTGCATTGGCCGTATGTAGGGGGTCGAAAGTCCGAAAACAGGGTTCATTGGTTAAAGGGCCGATAGAGCGAGATGGATTGAATGATTCGCCAATTAGATGGACCGAAAGATTACTACTAGATTGAACATTGGACCGAAAATATATATTTTTTTTCCAAATATGGGATCCTTTTCTCTTACTATCCACCCTTTGGACTGGTGACCCCTCGGGCTAACGACGGTGCACCGTAGTAGTAGTCGGAGTAGCTTGAAGTAGTAGTACTGGAAGTACAGTAGAAGCAGTAGTAATAGAAGTAGAAGTACTAGTAGTAGCAGCAGCAGCAGTAGTAGTAGTAGTAGTAGTAGTAATAATAGTAGTAGTAGTAGTAGTAGTAGTAGTAGTAGTAGTAGTAGTAAAAGTAGCAGTACCATAGTAGTAAAAGTAGTAATGGTAGTAGTAGCAGTAGCAGTGGTGGTGGTGGTGGAGGAAGTATAGTAAGGAGTAATAGTACTAGTAGTACCAGTAGTAGTAGTAGTATTAGTAGTAGTAGTAGTAGTAGTAGTAGTAGTAGTAGTAAAAGATGTAGTAGTAGTCGTAGTTGTTGTGGTGTTGGTGATACTGTTGTTGTTGGTGGTGGTGGTGGTGGTGGGTTGTGTGGGATGAGTATCAGCAGTTTACAAATGGAAGTTTACAATGACCAATAAATTAAGGCCTCCATTTTTACGTTTTACAAAATCAAATTTCCGTTTTTCAAATTTTCCATTTTCCGTGATTTTCCACGTTACTCAAAATCACGTATATAAACACCATATATTACCCAACACTTGCATGACTACAACTCAGAATCAGTGAAATGGTGCTGCCGTAGTCATAGTAGTGACAAAGACGGCCGGCAGAGGGGCCTACATAGGGATTTTGCGAGGGTCATTTAAGTTACCCTTATGCTTGGTAATGGTATTATTTAGTTGAAGAATTATTTCAGACATTTTAATATTTCTTAATTTTGTAATTTACTACCTATTGAAAGATTATTGCTTCGGAATTTCATGGTTTCGCACTTTCCGCGTTACACTTGCCATTTCCGCGATTTTTCTCTGTTTTCCGTATCGCGGAAAAATGGAGGCCTTACAATAAATATATTTGTAGTATAACTTCCAAGATGCAAAAGAAGAGTCAACAGAAGACGAAAAACAAAAACAGAAAAAGAAGTAAAAGATAAAGAAGATCGAGAAGGAGGCAAAGCGAAGAAAGAAAAGAAAAAAGAAGGAAGAAGAAGAAGAAGAAGAAGAAGAAGAAGAAGAAGAAGAAGAAGAAGAAGACGACGAAGGAGAAGGAGAAGGACGAGAAAAGAACTGTTACTATTAATACTAGTACTACTGGTGCTACTTCAGTACCACTAATACATAGTAGTAGTAGTAGTAGTAGTAGTAGTAGTAGTGGTAGTAGTAGTAGTAGTAGTAGTAGTAGTAGTAGTAGCAGCAGCAGTAGTAGTAGTAATAGTGTTAGCAGTAGTAGTAGTAGTAGTAGTAGTAGTAGTAGTAGTAGTAGGCCTAGTAGTAGTACACTTTGTAGTAAAAGTGGGAGGAGACGAAGAAAAAGAAGTAGAAGTAGTAAGAGTAGTATACCACATCAAGCACAGCAGGAACAGCAGTACGGATAGTAATATTCGTGGCGGTGGTAGTAGTTGTTCTTTTGTAAAATAATTGATTTATCAGTAGAAGTATCAACTGGCGTAACAGAAGATATTGTAGTAGGTGCAATAGAAGTATGAATAGTAGTAGGTTTTGCATCAAAATTGCAATCATCTTCACCGAGTTATTCTGTTTTCAGTGGGACATTGCGGGTAACAAGAACCATCTAGGATATGCAGCTATGGCCCCGCAGTACCAGGCAGAGCCCTGGGACTCCCTGGAAGACATTGAAGACATTTTCCGCCCGCCACTACTTCCCACACCAGCTGTAAGTATGGGGTTCATTCGTAAGACAACAATTACACCGGCCGCTAGATTTCTTTTCCTACGAACTTTTCTTTTATCAACAGCGCATGTGCACTTACATTCTGGTAATAACGCCACGCGCTGTCTTGCGCTACGTACAATAAGAATGGAAAATTACCGACGCAGCCTCCGAATCACACCTAGCTCAGTCCACACCGATCTTGATTACAGATCCTACAGGTCCCTGTTTCAAATTTTGCAGTGTTGTTGTTGTTGTTGTTGTTTTTTAATCCTTTACTATTAGATTGGAGATGAGGTTCATTTTTTAAGGCGAAACTAGAAAATCGAGACGCCCATAAGAGCAAATAAAAGTCCGATGCAAATCAAGTTGGAAAAAGTTTCGTAGGTAAAAGAATTTCGCTCCCAACCACCTGATATGACTACTATCCGTGGCCCCCTAGATAACTACTATTCGTGGCCCCCTGTATGACTACTATTCCTGGCCACCTATACTCGGCCCCCTATATGACTACTATCCCTGGCTCCGTACATGACTACTATCCCTAGCTCCGTATATGACTACTATCCCTGGCTCCGTATATGACTACTATCACTGGCTCCCTATATGACTACTGTCCTCAGCCCCCTATATAACTACTATCTTCGGCCTCCTACATGACTACTATCCCTGGCCCCCTATGACTTCTATCCTCGGCTCCTATATAACTACTATCCTCGGCCTCCTACATGACTACTATCCCTGGCCTCCTATATGACTACTTTCCTCGGCCCCTCCATGACTGTCCCTGGCCTCCTATATGACTACTATCCTTGGTCCTTATATCCCGTTCCCATATATAATTACTTTCCCCGGCCTCCGTTATGAGTAATATCCCCAGTCCACTATATGACTACTATCCCTGGCCCCCTATATGACTACTATGCTATCCTCGGCCCCTATATGACTGCTATTCTTGGCCTCCTATATGACTAATATCCCCACCCCCTATATGACTACTTTCCCAGGCCCCTATATGATTTCTATCCCCGGCCTCCTATATGATTAATATCCCCCCATATGACTACTATCCCCGGCCTCCTATATGACTAATATCCCCACTCCCCTATATCACTACTTTTCCAGGCCCCCTATATGACTACTATCCCCAGCCCACTACATGACTACTTTCCCTGGCCTCCTATATGACTACTTTCCCAGGGCCCCTACATGACTAATATCCTCAGCCCACTATATGACTACTTTCCCTGGCCCAATATATGACTACTATCCCCGGCCCCCTATATGACTCATATCCCCACTCCCCTATATCACTACTTTTTGACTACTTTCCCAGGCCGCCTATATGACTACTATCCCTGGCCCCCTATATGACTACTATCCCAGGCCCCGTATATGATTACTATCCTCGACCCATATATGACTACTATCCCCGGCCTCCTATATGACTAATATCCCCACCCCCTATAGGACTACTTTCCCAGGGCCCCTATATGACTAATATCCCCATCCCACTGTATGACTACTATCCCTGGCACCCTATATGACTACTATTCACGGCCTCCTATATGACTAATATCCCCACTCCCCTATGTGACTACTTTTCCAGGCCCCCTATATGACTACTATCCTCCTATATGACTAATATCCCCAGCCCAATATATGACTACTTTCCCAGGCCCCCTATATGACTACTGTCCCTCTAGTAATTATACTAGGTGAGTAGTTGTCCGGAAATTTTCCTTGTGATTATCCAAAGACGTAAATATCCGAGGGTAGTTAACCTGGTAGTACTTGTTCGGGACAGGTGTCTTGGGAAGGTAATTGTCAGTTGGAGTACTGTCAGTTGGGGGGTGGGGGTAATCATCCGGGGATATTGTCTGTGAGCAGTTATCCTACAACCGGATTCTCCTCTGTGTGAAGTTACAACTAGTTGTTCTTAATAAGTGCTACTTCAATTGATTACGAATAATACTAGTGGCACTTTTACAGGTATCACATTTATGCTACAGTAGGCCTACTGCAATAGAGGGTAATAACAATGAAGTAGAAACGACAGTAGCGGTAGCTTTATCATGGGTTCAAACGGGAGTGACAGTCCTTCGTTTTTTCATATATTACAGTGCTTCGACAATTGGAAATCGGATGAGGCTTTTGGATATCAGCGCCTCGTTGGATGTAATCCGAATCAGATTCGACTTTGCAGGAAACTGCCAGAGAAGTAAGTAATTGTACGACCAGTATGCCCCTCAACGTTATCTCGACGTTATCTCAACGCTAGCTCACTGGTATACACAACTTTATGATGCATCGTATTCAAATCTTAAGTTCATAAAAACACGATATTTCAAGACAAAAATTACGTTGTGTTCTATTTCATTCTGATTTGCTCAAATTAACTCATGTATTGTTCTAAGCTGATGGAAGTGTTCAGCATGCCATCTGATATCAAAATGCATCTTGTCTGACGAGTGGCGATGAATGTTATGATAGTAATGATGATGATGATGATGATGATGATGATGATGATGATGATGATGATGGAATGCACGAGTACTCATAGCTACGAAGTTTTGATTTTTTTTCACTTGATAGGATTCGAGTGAAGCCGGGTGACTTGAAAAACGTCCTGGAAGGCTCGACTATTGAAGAGGTCATCGAGAATAAAAGGCTTTTTATCGTCGATTATGAGTTCCTGAAATACCTTCCTTGCACCGACGACAGACAGGTGAAAGAGATTTACATCAGAATACTGTAAAAACTGGGGTGTTAAATTTAACACGCAAGGTGCTGACCAAATAGAGATATAAGATGTGGTGTTAGGTTCTAGGACATCTCCCACCAGAGGACGACACCTACCTGACAATTCCCCTGATGGACAGCTCCCCAGATGACGACTCCCATACAGGACAACTCCCCCGAGGACAACACCTACCTGACAACTCCTCTGATGGACAACTCCCTAGAGGACAACTTCCCCTGAGGACAACTTCCCCAGATGACAACTCCCCTGGCGCAGTTTGGCAATTTCCCCAGCCTGAAAAGTCTGATTTGACTTCGGGGGAGTTGTCGTACGGGTGGTTGTCCTCGGGGGAAATGTCCTCCTGGGGAGTTGTCGTTTGAAGAAGTTATCCTGTTGGGAAATTGTCCTCTGGGGGAGCTGTCCTCCGGGGGAGATCCCCCCCCCCCCGAAGCTTTTCCCTGGGGGAATTGTCCTACAGGTTAGTTATCAGGTGGGAGTCGTCTCCCCTGATACGGTTTTATGAGTAATTCATTCCGTGTTAAAAATCAACACCATAATCTGGTATCTTTATTGGGCAACACCCTGGCGTAAGTCTAATCACCTTCATTCATTCTTGGCAAGTGGTTTAAAACACATGGAGTAACAATAAACGTTTGTCCCTATGAAGTAAACTGTGATACCGCCATTGCTTTTATATTATGCGTGTCTCGTCTGTTTTAGTGATTACATAATATTATGGCAGTGATTACGAGCCTTTGAAAACCTCGTAATGTTATTCCCCTGTTAGAAGTAAAAAACTGCATGTAACAGGTAATATTTGATATTGTCCACAGTATGGGTCGACAGAAGCATATTTTCTATTCACTTTTGGAATTTCTTATGAAAACAAATCATAAAATGTGCAATTAATACTCCACTAATTTGAAAGAAAGACACAGTTTAACATCGCGAAGCTGTATTTTTTTTTAAAGTCAAACTTTAATATCTGAGCCACATAATAGTGCTTAAACTTACAAATAACATTATGAATACAAAAGTTTGGAAACTTATACTGCATATGTATGCATGGATAAACATCATGTGTGACTTATTGCTCCGGTGGAGTATAAAGTAGTTCAGATCTATAACACAGAAGTCTATTGGAGGATATGTACAAGGTCAAACTGGGTACTCATAGATTTTTACTCTTTTCAAGCACTGAATAATCAGAGGAAGTACTTTTTCAGGGCTTCTTATCAAAGACACTTATAGAGCACGGAGGATTATGTAGTTCAGATTTTTTAAACTATGGTAATTGTTAAATTTTGTGTTTAAAGTAGCCGGCAACTAACACGAATAAGTTAAGAAATTCTTCGATATTCAAAGCATGACATATTCTGTAGTTTTACCTTCACATTACGGTGCAGTATAGACAGGAATAGGATGTTAGGCAGCAAATAGTAATACCAAACACTTAAATGGCGATATTTTAGTTCATATCTTTCCCCATGATGATGTCCTAAGAAAGTTTATAATAACAAATTCTTTGAAAAGAAATCAATGAACAATTGTTTTTCTTTCTTTCTCCATGGCGGAGAGATTATCAAATGCAGGCGCACCCATGGCAGAGGGGCTGTAACACAAAATTTGACATTTTTTTTGCCTCCCTATAGGGGTGGGGTATTAATTCACACTAGCATCGTAATTCGGTTTCATATTTCCCGTAAAATGGTTTGAATGGCTTGGAAAGACTTCCAACAAACAAAAAATGTCATTGTGTTCCTTTGACACAGTCTCAGAAAGAAGACACCACGCCGCAAAGACGAAAGCGCCTCCTATCTTTATAAGATAGTGATAAGGAGAATACGCCACATATTTCAGAAATAGACCTCAATTGTAATTTATTCTTCTTTCTCAATTCTAAAGGCCGTTTATTATTGCAAACATCCTAAAATTTGCCGTAATGCGACTTTTTAGTACATTTGATATAAAAATGTGGAGTGAAGGTCATCATCTTTATATTAGTAGCCTCATCCTCCTTATAACTATCTTATGACTATCTTATAACTATCTTATGAAGATAACTATCTTATGAAGATAAGAGGCGCTTTCGTCTTTGCGGCGTGGTGTCGTCTTTCTGAGACCGTGTCAGGGAAACACAATGACATTTTTTGTTTGTTGGAAGTCTTTCCAAGCCATTCAAACAATTTTACGGGAAATATGAAAACCGAATTACGATGCTAATGTGAATTAACACCCCACCCCTAGAGGGAGACAAAAAAATGTCAAATTTTGTGTTCCAGCCCCTCTGCCATGGGTGCGCCTGCATTTGATAATCTCTCCGCCATGGAGAAAGAAAGAAAAACAATTGTTCACTGATTTCTTATCAAAGAATTTGTTATTTTCCAATTATAAACTTTCTTAGGACATCATTATAGAAAGACCCCTTCAACTCAAAAGACATGCGTTATAGTGTATGTTGCAATACTTTTGAGTAGCTAGGGTATGCCGCACCACGCATGCTAATCGCGCAGTATTATCATTTTTTTCACTTTTTGTAATCAGTAAGCTCCTCCTCCTGTACCAGCTGTTTCGAAAATTTCGGACTACTGCGACAAGTTCGCACAGACCATGCAGACGTTAAATTAACAGAAATTTACTAATTTATATGGCTTTGCTGAGGGTGAGTATCACACAGTATCCCTTATTTAGGCTGTCCACATCACCATGTACCATAATTCTAACAATACTCACAATGTCATTTTTGTCATACCTTATTTCTGTCAGTTGCATCTTCTACATCTTCCTTTAAATAATACACACGCGTTTTTTATTTTCCTTTTTGCCCAGATCTGTGCTCCGGTGGCTCTTTTCTTTCTCAACAAATATAAGGTCTTGACGCCCATCGCCATTCAGCTGTTTCCGGAACCGGCGGACGATAATCCGGTGAGTGAAAGGGTCTAGGACTACTCCACCGGAGGACAATTCCTCCGGAGGACATCTCCCCCGCAAGAAGAATCCCACCTGACAACCCCCAGAGGACAACTCCCCCGAAGGACAACTACCCCGGGGACATCTCCCCCGCAAGAAGAATCCCACCTGGCAACCCCCAGAGGACAACTCCCCCGAAGGACAACTACCCCGTGGACGATTCCCAGCTGACAACTCCCCAGAGGACAACTCCCCCGGATGACAACTCCCCCGGAGGACAACTCCCCAGAGGACAACTCCCCAACGGACGACTCCAACCTGACACCTCCCCAGATGACAACTCCCCCAACGGACAACTCCCCAACGGACAATTCCTCCGGTGACAATTCTCACGTAGAACAACCCCTGCGGCAATAAGTCTGATTTGACCTTGGGGGAAATAAAGGCATACTGACAACATCAGCAGAATAACATACCGTACATATTAATGTACAGTTTCAGGATCCATGCTAGCCCAAGGAACCAGGGTTACATTCATGCACCTTCCTATATGATTCATACAGTGTAAACGTTCAAAGTATCAGTTTATGCAATATGCATCTTTATACAAGCTCGGTCCCACAAGAGTTGTATGAATTTCATTTTGAAATCTCTGAATTATGGTAATTTTACATTTTTTTATCCCTCTTGCTCTTAGACACAATACAGATACAGCCCCCTAAAACACACCAATCCACTATTAAGAAATTATACACAAATCCCTAACTCTACAGTATACGTTATTTCTGCTTGTTTTCACATTCGATAATTAGACCTTCCTACCAACCGACCCCGAGTACACGTGGTTGCTTGCCAAGATGTATTTCAACCTTGCCGATGCTTCCGTCCACCAATCAGCGACCCATGTCGGGTTCACGCATCTGATTGGTGGAGCCGTTGCGGTGGCAACACATCGCAGCCTATCACCGTCTCATCCAATTTTCAAGATCTTGGCGTCCCACTTCCAGAACCTCCTTGCCATCAACCAGTAAGTTTAGTGATCGGTATTTCTTGTCCGCGACGAGATACTCAGATAGATATTGTAATCATATTCCGCAGTAAAAATGGTGAATTGGGGGAGGGCCTGTTGTTTTTTTATGGATACATAATATCTCGAGTTCCTTCAATTGTAGTTTACCTGCAAGACTGTCTTGTATGTCAGAACTTGGGTTGTAGATGCACTTAGGGGACCTTCATGTTGTGGTGCCGTCAGAGGTCACGTGGTAAGGTAAAAAATGAAGCCCTGGAAAAATTGTAATTCAGAGTGATCATTTAGTGCTGTAAAAGAGTGAAAAATCTAGCTTATCCAGTGCGACCTTCACCTTTCCTCCCATAGACTACTGTGTTATAATTTGTACTTGGGCCGAGCAGTAAATCTAGGTTAAATGTTTAACCATGCATGCCATGCCAGTGGAAGCATAACATTCCAAACTATATGCTAGGATGTTAATTTGTCCATTTTATGCACTATTACAAAGCTCAGATATAAAAGTATGACAGTTTTTTTTTTTTTGGAAATTCCACAATAGCCTTTGTCTTTAAAGTTTACCGGCAAGACTCTCTTATAACTTGGCACTTGTTGATGCAATGGTAACCAAACTTGGGTGGTGGATACATTTGAGGCACATTCATGTTATGGTACTGTCGGAGGCCACATGTTAAGGTCACAGGTCATTTTAGGTCAAACGTTAAAGTTAAGCTACAAGATTTTCTTGTGACATCAAACTTAGGTACTTGGGATGTACTTGGGGAAATATTCGTGCCATTTAGGTCACGGGTAGGCGAGACACAATTTTGCCATCGCCTTCAGACGATATCTAAAAGAAGCATTACACTGATTTTAAAAGTGTTCCCTTTAACTCACAATCACGTCTTCTACCCGCAACGCCCGTCCGACTATCTTGTCTCCGAAAACCCATTACGACACAGCCTTAACCGTTTTCTTTTAATTCGCTGATACAGTTTTGGACTTGGTTTCTTCCTCGATGAAAACGGCTACACGGACACGCAAACGACCATAGGACGAACTGGGACCATCGAAATCATCCGCCGGAAGTGGAAAGACTGGCGCCTGGACAAGCAAGGCTGTCTGCCGGCTGATCTAGTGGACCGCGGGGTGGCCGACACGGACGTGTTGCCGAACTACCACTACCGCGACGACGGGCTGCTGCTGTACACGGCCATCGACTCCTACGTGAAGAAAGTCATTGGGCCGTACTATGGTGAGAACAGGGAATCCCGACTTCCCTTGCGGAGACAGTCTTTCGCCTTTTGCAATGTCTCGAATAATTCTACGATCGAGTTGTTTTCCTGTGTCGAATTTCTGTGGATTCATAAGTCAACGCGCTTCCAAAGGGCCATATTTTCAGCTTGGGGGCCGATATCAAATCCCATTAGATAGCTGCAAGAGATGATTGTTGTGCCACTTCTCCGGGGGGGGGGGGGAACTTACGTGTTTGTGATGTACGAGGATATGCCTCTCCAAATTTTTTCGGTTTTTTAACGAGAGAGACTTAGACCGTCGCGTCAGCGCAAGAACGCCTTAAGGCCTCCGCACACTATGAGAGACGAGATATATTACGCAGCAAAAAACCTACTGCGAACTCGCAAGTGCGGATCGGAAGCACCGCACACATCACGCGACTCACAGAGACCGCGCCGCGGTCGAATCGAAGCGGGTCGAAATCGAGGCGGCCATAGTGTG
>JZLH01S0104779.1:10849-21119 GCA_001188425.1 Eucidaris tribuloides | reverse complement strand
CTAACATAACTGACTCTCTGGCTAGTGATGATCTCAAACCAGCTGAAGAAACTATAATGTTTGTCGGCAACTTGGTAAGTGTGTTTCATGCAGGAGCAGTACAATTACACACATAATTGATACATTTTCATCCAACATTCTGACCCCCCCCCCCAATCCCCAACCTATTACAGGGGACATAATGTCCTTGATAAATGTATCAAGATAGTTACGAGCACAGGTAGATATAGTGCCATTTAATGGACCATTTTACATGTACTTTAAACTCAAACAATCAAATTTTTGCTTGAGGTGGGATCGCGGGAAGACATACATGTTATCAACGTTTGTAAAAGGGGGTAATTTCGGAAAATAACTTGGCATAAAGGCGATCAGTTGTCCCCGGTCCCAAACCAATTAGGACCACCGCCGGACCAAGGCAGCTTGCCGAACTTCTTTTGCACCGTACACAGTGAGGCCGAAACCTCAGCAGTGAGACTGTTTATTCCTTTTCTCTTCATAACACTTTCGTGCAAACTTGGCAACCATTCTTCACCGGCCACTGATCCTACCATCCAGAGAAAACACCCTCCCAAAAATAGAGAATGAAAGAAAAAAGATCCATGACTCTATAGTAAACTAGTCTTCATCATAGGCATTTTAGTTCTAAATCTGTTCTAGTTTATAGTCATGGGAAAACAGTGTAAACCCAAGTCTAATGTATTCAATTTTAGATTGCATTAGTGCTTAGTAGTGTACTTGAACTTTTACACTTGGTGGAAAAAGTACTGTACTGCTTGTTCACTGTTCCATATTGTTTTAAATAACAGTGATTGTAATTTAGGGACAGTGATTTTCTATGAAAGCGGAAAAGGATGGGAGTTTCCCGAAATAACAACTTGAAACGGAAAGTGGGTTTTCAAACAGAAAATAACAGGAAACCTCTCTTTCTAAAAATGGTCAGTTTTTGAAAGAAAGAAAACACACATACAATTCATAGCAGAAATTAGAAAAAGTTGCCAAAGAAGCACAGAAACTGCAGCAGAATATTACATTTTATGTAAACGGAATTTTCATATTCGCATGTATACATAGTTTGCGCAAAACATAATTTTCATTTTTCAGGCAAGTTGAAACAGGATGCCACATTGTTTAAAATGGAAAAGGCCATTTTTTAAAATGGAAACTCATTGTCCCTAACTGTCTAGGTTGTAGTCTAAGTTACTAATACACATTTACTTACGGTAAGGGAAGGGAAAGGGGTGCATAAGAATAAGAAAGTTTGTGGTCAGGTTTACCATTGCTAGAAAATCCATTAAGTACACAATTATGACATCCCTATCTAGCTGAACTGACATTTGGTCCACCAACTCTTGTTCTAGTGATAATACTTCCCATGACAAACTTGTAGGCTTAGGGTGGTTGTGTGTAGGTTTTAGGTTGGCTAGGGTTTTGGTAACTACTAACTAGGTTTAAAATTAATAATTGCAGTTGGAGCAACTGTCATATGAGCAGATATTTTACAGTGTCAATGCAGAGTGTTTTGAAAAAAGCGGAACTCATCTTCCACCAGGAATATATAATCTAATAAACATATAATTATGTTTATTGCAATATGTTGTCTGAAAGATAATTTATTGCTCTTTTATTTGATACCATATTTGTAATAATTAAGCATTGAGTTATCGAATTGCAAACATTTTAAATGAGCAATGTTGAAATTGTTTTGCGCACAAGATTAAGATCTATTCATCAACACGGTCAAAGATGGTTATTCCATGGAGCTACTGAGAGCTGAGACCTTTCATTTTGTTCTTTCAAGGTCTCGGTGAATAACTGTAACTCGAGGCTTAATAATTGAAAATATGGTATAATGGTATCAAATGAAAGAGTAATAAAAAGTAACCAAATAGTGGAATTCCCCAAAACTAGTAATTTCTTGAAAATTATGTGTAGTACCCCCTACTACCCATTCTTTTCATAAGATTTAGGGGAGGGGGTCAAATGTTACATTCTTCAGTTGAAGAAAACAGTCTCCACAAGTCCACAGAACATACACTGAGTGTGGCTCATGTGGCTCGTGGCAAAATGGTACATAAATGTTCGAAGGTACTGTACGCAATGCCAATGACACCATATTGCATGATTTAGGATTTCATTAATTTACTTGTGTGAAGGAAACACGGTTTTGAATGAGGAGCAAACTTTACTTGGACTCATTATTACTAGGGTGGTCGTTCGCGTCTGCTCGCGGCAATGGCAACGCCCACACAGCCCAGTGCCGACTTCCGTTACCGTGTTATTGACTCTTTGTTTACGTTTCCGAGTACGTTCCTGTGAATGAAATCCTTGGCGAGTGTACCAATTGAAAGCTGAGTGTGTGATCTTTAAGATGGTGTATAGCACATGTAAAAAAAAAATTGTACCGATTTTATACTGTTAAATATATTATAACAAGTGTAAAAAAAATACCAATCATTTTGTGCGGGGTATCAAAAAAAAGAGAAAAAAAAACTACATTAGATGATAACAGTTTTGGAACGATTTGAGGGCTTTTACCCATAAGGCAATGCGATTTTCTCTTGATTGACAGCTCCTACCATAGCCACGCCCCCATGTTGTTCGTATATCTCCATATATGGTCTTATGACGTTCGCTATTCATGATTGGTAGTCTTGTTCAAAGCTCTGCTGGCGTACTTGTGTGTATATTAGTTAACAAACATGAATATCTATGAATGGGACTAAGCAAATTTTGTCGTGCGTGGAACTGAAGTCGGAGATTTCCGACCGGAAATGCACAATGAAAATCTGTAATTAGACAGTGTTAGATGTTTGTATTGATGAAAATACTTTGAATACGTCTTAAAAGAATGTTTGGAGTTGTCAGGGATAAGTAGGCCTTCACTATTCATTCATTTATTCATTCATTTGATGTACAATTGAAACTATCACTTGTTGCAAATTGATTACATCATTGGTCTGCAACGCACACTACGAAAGATGGCATGCGCATGCGTGGCCCGGCCACAAGTGACGTGCCAGATTTGAATTGCATTGTGGTATACCTTTGGAAATACATCGTCTGCAAATTTACGATGTACTGTGCGTGTTGAAACCATCGGCGATAGGGCAGAAAAGTGATGTCAAAAACAGCTTTATAATTTCGCTTTGGTACGTCCAAATCACTTCAAACTTTATTATTCTTCATATCATTGTACTACAGACCCATGTTTTCAGTGGTGTTCACGACCACCCTATTATTACATTTTACCAGATCTACTATACATAGAGTCTGATCTGATTTTTTTTTTTGGTCATGGATATTTCCACTATCAAAGTTTTACTGGTACTATTATGAGTCTAAATACTTGTATAAGATCTGTAGGGAGAGTCAGAAACATAAATAAAAAGGGATGGAAAAAAAATCCAGTCACAGTTAATGCTATTTTGAAGAAAAAAAGTAATTACTCGGAGACTGTAGTACAGTGTAGTCATTTTGCAGTTATCCAAATTCCTGCCTTCAAACATAATTTGTCAAATATTTCTCCCTTCAACAATTCGGGACCCTTTGTCACTCCAAGGTAACATGTCTTATGTCGTGAGGGCATCGCAAACCGTGTATTGAAATCAACACATTCACCGATCAGAAAGAAAAAAGTGAGTGGCCACTGTACATGTGCCGGTTTTACCGAAGCAAACTGTTTTTTCTGTACTCCGAATAAAAGAGCTGTGTGGAGAGGGCTTTGGGCAATACATAACACTGCCTGGCCGTCTTTTGTCCAGCCACAATAGGCCGAGACAATGCGCTCCGCTCGCTGTTTGTTGTTCTTACCATACTTAGAGGGCTTACTCTGCACGCAATCCGCACCGGTGAAACCGGGCCGAGAACTCGTTGCGTGCCACCCAACCCAACAAAACAAAATCCATCCCCCTTATTTGCATGTTCGTATGTAAATTTTGTGAGAAAGATTTTTTTTTTGTCGTGAAGAGGAATAAGAACTATTGTAACTGGAGTCATAATATGAGAAAGTGTAGGCCTATACATGGCACAACACTCCTGTTATGAATATTTCTTTAACTGACTTGAGATGTTGCTTTTTCTTTTTTCTGACAAATAGGCCTACTACATATCCAAATACAAAATTTAAGAGAGTACTTGTAACGTATGGTGACATAAATGGTACCCTGGAGTACCAAACAGAAATCCGCCATTTTATTGAATTATTTATTTTATTTTCAGCACTGTGCCCTGGGTTACAAAACTGTGTAAAAGTAATAAAGTAACAAATAACAGCTTCAGCTTCATTTTCACCCCACTGTTCTTCAAGTTAATGTCTTTCTGTTGTGCACTTGTGCAGCCTCTGCATCATAACCACTGATCTAAGTGATCAAAACTGAATACATTTTTGGACACGAGGGTGCTACACAATGCGGTACACTGAGTTACAATGGTACCCTGGGGTACCATGTGGTGCATCATATACATGTAACTTATTTCAGTTTAAATCCTAATTAAATCTAGTAAAACCATCCTAGAGAACCAAGCATGATGACTTAGAGTTTCAGCTGGAAAGTCTGAATGTTAATATGTCACTCTGTTCGATGGATTTTAGCCTCTAAATGAAATTTTCTCATATCCATGTGTATCCATCAAGCCCACAGTTTCTGCATGGCTTTTGTTTGTAATTATGGTTTGTTTTCAACTTTTCATTGAAAGTTGATATTTAAAACAGACACCTACCCCCCCCCCAAAAAAAAAAGCGTAAAAAACGAAGTGAATAGATTGAAAAATAGAGAACAGGGTCCACAAAGAATGAATGTGTAGGTGGAGGGACTTGTTTTTCTGTTTCTGCGGATTTCATGTCATCTTTTGTTGCGCCCAAAGTTTTTGTCACTGGGTCATAAACAGAGGGGCTCATTCAACCAATTCACAAGTCACTTGTGTTCGGTGTTCTGGCATTTTTCTTTTTCTTTTCTCTTTTTTGAAAGTCTCTTTCGATGTAGCCAGGACGAAGCCTTGTGACTGTACAGATCCATGCCATTCTGTCAGTTCACGCTGCTAGTAAACTGAAGCGATACAATGATAGATTGCTTAATCAATCTATCTCATGTCTCGAAAATGAGTCACTTACGGAACTTAATCCCCATGGTCTTTGGTTGCGTGGATTTAGTCTGTGAAATTTAGACAACTTGAGTTAAAAATACCCCGGGTTTCTGTCAATAATGACAGCCTGTAACATAGAGAAAATTCTAATTGAATGAATTGACTTATGACCTGATACATTGGAAAGAGCAAAATTGGGTTATAGCAGGATTTGAACCATGGACCTAAAGATTATAAGTCCTGTGCTCTACCACATGACCGATTCAGTTCACTAGTGGGATGTATCCCCAATTTCTATCTCTTTTCACAAAATTGTATGTTTATTGAGTTACAAATAATCAATGTTTCAATATTGAGAAAAAGAAGAAAAGAGGAGCAAAGGAAAGAAAAAACAATCTTCAGTAGGGTGCTGGTCAGAAGTCATATCATCATGTGCACTTAAACTGGCTTAATTAAGCAGTCGCAGTTTTAGGGATGAAAATGTGGCGAAACTCTAGTGTTGCACGACTTCAGCTTTTAGAGAGTTCGACTAGCTCGCCCACCAATAGTCGACTCCGACTATTAGTCGACTACGGTGGTTCAACGTCATTGTGTTCAAGATTGGTGGTGTGGGGTGCAATGGGGTGTCGGCAGTCCGGAGTCGCACCGTATACGGCAACATTATAGCATTGCACGATATATGGCTGAATCCAAGTACATTTTGGCAGGTTCTGTTTGATTTGGCGATCGAAGAGAGAATAGGGGATTCATTTCTACCACAAAATGGTAGATAAATGATTCGTAGTTCTGTTCAATTTTTGTGTCTTTTGACTCAGTTTTTAATTCAAATTAACATGTGATAAAAAGTTGACTATTGCGTTCCGATAGTCGGAGTCGCGACTCCGTGTAGGCAGTCGCGACTACGACTTTTCGCGACTTAGTCGTGCAACACTAGAGAACTCCCCATTGGTTTTGTACACAAATGTTCATTTATTCTCACTTTTTTGCGAAATGTCTGATTGCCTCTTGCTTATAGTACTGTACAAGTATGTCCCAGCAAAAATGATTCTACATGTTTTTCTGAAAGAATTTGATCACCTTCTCAACTAACGTTTCAGAAAAAAGTAAAATTGTACACATTTGTGTACAAATCTAATAGGGAGTTCTCCACACTTTCATCTCAACAAGTGGTAGAGTTGCCAATTTAAGAATCCTCCATTATGACATTTAATAAATTTTGAACCTTCATGACTCGAGAACGGTTCAATCAAATTTGCTCAAACTTTCACTGTTTTATTTCTTTTATTGTTCTATATTCTCTGAATGCAAGAAAATGTCTGTTTTATTATTTTTTTTATTAAATGAAAAATACCATGAGGTGAAACATGTGCTTACATACCAACAGAATTTAGTGCACCAAACGGTTTGCTGGGCAGCCATGTAAATTTCTCCAACAAAACAATCTCAAGAAGCTGATATTCCTTTACATTTCAAAACTATTTTGTTTGGTTTCTTCCTTGCGTGAAATGTGTTGCCTTGTACAGTTGTATGGAGTTTAGTTTGGCAATCATTCACGGACAATAGCACATAGCGATGTAATGATGATATCCCCAGATGATTTAATGTCCACAATGCACTCCACCGCGATTCCTCACAAGAAAGTCATGTGGGACCGAGTCGCAGGGGAATAGACGGTCTGGAGCGGGGATCGTGTAATTGTCCCGATGAAATTGCGTTTGGAGGAAAATAAGACAAGCCCTTCATGTTCTAATCTGCACATTAACTCATGTTTGTGATCGGGACAATGGCTGAAAATTGGCTGCGTTTGAATGAGAGAAGGGGAACTGGTAGCAGTCATCGTACCATTTACTGTAGTCTGGCTTCCAGACGTTTAGATTAACACATCTCATGTGGATAAGGAAACTACTATCTTTATTCTGCATTTCAGCTGCTTTGGCTAAGACTAGTGTCTTGGGGCCTGTTCAAGCGCTTTTGGAGGCGAACCGTACCGTACCGTGCCAACCCAATGCGTACCGTGCCAGAGTGGTTCATTTGCGAGTGTTCAGGCTCAAATGTGGGAAGCGTGCCTGCGAGGTACCAATTTGGTACGCTTTACTCGCGAAGTCGAGGGAACCACACATTAAAGTATAGCGGAATGTGTTCAGGCGCTTAGCGCGGTACGGTACGGTTTGCCTTGGCACGCTCCAGACCACATCGGGAGGTGATCCTCCCTGGCACGCTTCTGGAGCGGTATGGTACGGTACGGTTCGCTTTAGCAGTGTTCAGGCGCC
Source organism: Eucidaris tribuloides (assembly GCA_001188425.1). Lineage (NCBI taxonomy): Eukaryota > Metazoa > Echinodermata > Echinoidea > Cidaroida > Cidaridae > Eucidaris > Eucidaris tribuloides. The sequence continues at coordinate 13,764 of JZLH01S0104779.1, read as the reverse complement.
TCCTCTGGCACGGTTCGGTATGGTACGGTTTGCTTTAGGAGAGCGCTTGAACAGGCCCGTAATTTCACTTCTTTGCAAACACTAGTTAGGGCAGAGTGAGTGTACTCTGACGGTAAAAAAAAAAAAAATGTAGCATGGTCTGGAACTGAGACTACATTTGCTGGTAGGGAAAAATGGTGTCATCCATCTCCATTCACCATCCAAACACATCTTGGTATATACCATGTGTCTCAAAAAAAATTGTGCAAGTGAAAATCGCCCTCTTTGTCAATTAGAAAATACTCTTGTGACATGATGCTTACGTCAACGTCAAGTGCATAGTCTTAGCTTTCAAATACCGTTAGTTTTGTTAAATTTGCTTTTCTGTATCTTGAGATATGCTAATTTAAATAAGAAAGGGTAAAATTGCAATTGTGCCACTTTTGCTACAGTCCCGAGTAAAGGTGACACAATTGTGATTCCACCCTTTTGTTGTTGACAACATATCTCGAGATTGAAACAAGCAAATTGAACAGAACTAATAACTTTTAAAAGACTTTGCCCGTAGCGGTGATGTAAGCATAATGTCACCACAGTATTTCCTAATTATCAAAGTGGGCACTTTTTACTTGCAAAATTTTTTGAGACATGCTGCTGTACGTCTCAAAAATTGCTCAAGTGAAAAGCGCCCTCTGTGAGAGTTAGAAAATACTGCTGTGACACATGTTTACATCAACATCAAGGGTAAAGTCATAGCTTTCAAATGCTGTTTGTTCTGTTCAATTTGCTCTTTTTAATCTCGAGATATTTTGTAAACAAAACGGAGGAATCACAACTGTGTCACTCTTACCGGAAGAGGGCCTGATGCTATATTGACTGTAGTAAAAGTGGCACATATGGGCAATTCCACGGTAACGGAATTACAAATCAGAGAATTTTGGCTCATGTTTTTCCACTCTGTGAAGTCCACTTATGACCTTATTCATTTTAATACTGTGATAAGGTGCAGAGGTATCCCTGCTATCACCAGACAAAAATATATTCATTCACTCTCAGCCATTGAGAAAAAAATGAAGAATATAAAATCGGTAACGGAATTACCAGAAAATTGAGTCATATTTGCAACACTTAGGTTGGGAACAGTTCCTCTGAAATCTACAACACATTTACACTAGTCTGATGTCTAATTCCTTTTTTCATTATATTAACTTTACTGTGGAAGGATCTTTTTCAAACAATTCATTCCATCTTTTTAATGGTTAATCGTTCTTTTGGTTAAGTCGGTGGTAACGGAATTACAAATTCGGTAACGGAATTACACCTTCTGATTTTCAATGTTGAAAATAAAATTTCCTGGCTCTCCAGTTCTTTGAAATGACTTGTAGAGATTAGAAATGTTTCTTTCTATAATATTAACCATAAAATAAGTAATATATAGATGTAGATTTTAAGTATTACAAGTGCAAATATCTCACATAATTATGTATTGTAAAATTTCACAATATTTCAAAAATATCAGTGGTGACTGCCTAACTAGCGGTAACATTTAAGTTAAAATTTATCTGTTCAATAATTAGCAACAAATAATCACTATTTGTGCCCTCTCCCCCTGAAAAAAACATACATTGCTCAAAAAATTATATCTAATGCAAATGGTAACGGAATTACACAAGTAGAGCTCTATGTACAATGCTACATACATGTAACAGTACGACAAATACTAAATTGGCTTGTGCTTTTTGTCAATGTCTGTACGAACAGCTATCCGAGACATTCTAGATATGACACAATATTATACAGGTATACACATGTGATATGTGCACCAAAAAATGAACACAAAATGAATGGAAAAACTGGTAAAATCAAGGACAAATCCGTAGAAATGTCTAGAAGAGAAGTTAGAATAGAATGCCCATCAACTTTGTTGTGTGAAATGCATAAGTGCAATGACACAATCTGAAAATACACAAAATCCAGAAACTTTAGCTGGTTCATTGAAACTTAAGCAATAATGTCTGCTCTGAAGTTAAAACTAACAATTCTGTAGGAAAAAAATGCTCTAAAAAACATTTAGTCGCATCACTCCTGCAAAGTCAGTTGAAGTATAGAGTTGTGAATTTACTGGAGTTGACATTTTAGAAAACAATTGCCTCGTTGGAAAGTAGGCCCTGTTTAAAATATAATCAATTTCAGGCCAAACATAATTAACAAATTTAACAATTTGAGAAATTTGACAGTAATCTCCTGTTGTGTTCATGACTTAGCTAATGAATATTATTACACTTTTTTTTCTGTACAGTACTGGAGCATAACCCATTTTCATTCTAGACTTGTACTAGCCCACATGCAGTATTGTCATTCTCAGCTTGCAAATGGACAATTGTGCATCCTGTTTCATAAATAAGCTCTGCACATGCTATGCTTTGTCTCCTTGCACTTAAGAAGTCATTTTCACTCCACACCACCCCCACCAAGAAAAAACAAAACAAAACAAAAACAGTTTAAAAAGACAAATGCATAATACATTTTGACTAGAAGTTGAAATGTAGATGTATTCTTTGGTATGTACAGGTACATGTATATATTTGCTAGAATAACTCGGCTTTATGAAGGGAAGTTCTTGCAGATGAGAAAATATGAAAACTAATTAAAACAGGACCTTGTGACAAATGTGTCCTGTTAAACATGTACAATAGGCTTCTGTGATGTCAGAACTCCAAAAGCCCTCCAGGCATATCAGGGTATCAGAATTCATCTTTCAGTTCCACAATGTCTACCACTGTCACTAGCTACCTCAGGGCGTAATTCCCTGAGGCTCTCTCATAAACATTCCACATATGAATGTGTCTGAAACAGGTTATCTCCTCCCTCACAGTTTAAGGATGATGGTAATCCGTTACCGTGTAATCCGTTACACAGTTTCAGCAAAACTGGAG
>JZLH01S0104772.1:42840-62941 GCA_001188425.1 Eucidaris tribuloides | reverse complement strand
TAGTAGTAGTAGTAGTAGTAGTAGTAGTAGTGAGTGCAGTAGTAGTAGTAGTAGTAGTAGTAGTAGTAGCAGTAGTAGTAGTAGTAGTAGTAGTAGTAGCAGTAGTAGTAGTAGCAGTAGTAGTAGTAGTAGTAGCAGCAACATCGGCAGGAGTTTAATTCACGAAAACGCAGTCTGTGAAGCAATTTTTGGATTCCATGAGATGACTAAGTAAAATTGAAAATACAGTTGAGCGCAATAACGATTATATATTTATTATGTTTTCAAATCCACTAAAAATCATGAGAATTTATTTCATTGAAATAATAAAGAAAAAAAACTGATGAAGTTTGATCTAATGTCACTTATCATTAAATTAACATCAGAATTGTCTGTTACCAATCTAATAACGCTTGTAACCACCACGTGACTCAACCGCGACCGCCGCAACTCTGAATACCGCCATTTATATACACAGGTTTTAGCGTTGAGTCGGACGCTACAAAATGCTCACCATTCCTGAAATATTTAGATCATAATTATTTCACCTGGGGTGAGCAAATATAATCCCAGATGTACCGTTCACGTAAAAGTGGCACCTTCTCAAAATTTCTCTGAAATATTCCATAATAATGAGCATGAGTGTATACCGATAGTAGTAATCAGACTTGTAGTACTATACCCGTACCCGTACCCGTACCCGTGCCCATGGCATTGTGCCCATACTCGTACCTGTACTCATAACTCAGACCACACTGCAAGTCTGGTTCCAGTTCCATGATTGTATGCATGGTATTTTTTCTGGGTGGGTCATGAACTTTTTGGACTCTTTCACAATAAAATAGCAACAAGAATACCAGATCACTGATTTTATATTTAAGGCTGTCGAAAGAAAATGTCTTTGGAAAATGTGGACTTTTTACCTTTTTTTTTGGGGGGGGGGGGGTCATCGTACAAGCCTCTAGTCCCCCAGCCCCCCCCCCCCCCTTGCACACACCCATGAGTTCGGTGATATGTCCTCGTCCCGTAGACATACAATAATTCATGACCAACGTATTTCAGAGTTTCATTTCACCTTTCACTAGGCCTTTATTTTCGTTAAAATTCTGTGTCGTTGTTAATCATTTGTGTCGTTTGTCAGTAGGATGCCTCTCTTCTCTTTCCGTTTCGTAAAATATACCGGTCAGGGAAAGTATTTTACACTAGGAAGGTCACAGAATTACTGAAATACATTGGCCGTGACCCAATTGATAATTGACCGTACATTTCGACACGCTTTATCAGCAAAAAAGAGGTACGTACTCCAAACGAAAAGGAGTGACTTAGAAATAGATTTTCTTTCCTTTACCCTTTTCCCCGTTTTACTTTAAATCAGTGGTAATAAAATGCCTCCACCGATATATTGTCCTCTTTCTATTTGGGTAACACGATTTCTGTGAACTTGGTTGTTCTGATTCATACTTGTCCGCTACTTGTAATATAGGCAAACCAGTCACATTTATTCACCGCAAGATATACATATAAAAACACACGACAGTCAAATCTCTGGGGCAAATTTTTAATCATTTTCAACTAAAAGACAGTTTCGGTTTGCTTTTAGAATATGTAGCACTTTTTTTAATCCACTTCAGACGAATCGCAAGTTTAGTTTTCAAAAAAAAATGCGTGAAAAATAAAAACATCAAACTATGATGTACGTTACAGGCTGGTAACTGCATATCGGTATAAACCGTATATATCTGCCTATCCGCAAACAGTTACAGCCAAAGATTCGCTCAACTGACAATGTGCATGGCGCCCTCTTGAGACTACCTCTCATGCCAAATGACTTGCTAGTATACAGGGTGGCCCAGAAAGAATGCTACGAGTATGATCACTTATTTCTTCAACATTATTGGCAAAATGTCACTGATTTTTTTTTTGTTGGTTAGAACATTCTTTCTCCAATAAAATGATACCAAGATCATTGATTTTGAGTAAGGCGTTTTGATTCTAGGGCCATTTTTCGGAGGCAATGCAATTTCCAAATTTTCCAATTTTTCATCAGCGGGGGTCATCGGAACGCCGAGATATTCTGGCGTCTCAGCTTGCTATATCGCCCAAACCGCGATAACAATGGAGCTGTAGCTCGCATCGTCTTCCTTATGAAAGCGAGGGCATTCCAGCCCTTTTGTCATTGCGGTTTGGGCGATATAGCAAGCTCAGAGGCCACAATATCTAGGCGTTCCGATGACCGCCGCTGTAGAAAAATTGGCAAATTTGGGAAATTGCATTGCCTCCGCAAAATGGCCCTAGAATCAAAACGCCTTACTCACAATCAATGATCTTGGTATCATTTTATTGGAAAAAGAATGGTCTAACCAACGAAATATAAATTAATAGCATTTTGCCGATAATGGTGAAGAAATTGGCAATTATACTCGTAGCATTCTTTCTGGGACACCCTGTATATTTTTTTATTGAATGAAACCAATAATTTCGTTTCCGGGTTTTATTTACGAATGAAGATAATAATAATAATACAAAAAATAACACTAATTATGTAAGTCCTGAAAGACATGAAACACTCACACAAAAATACATTTATCAAAGCCCAAGTATTGTTTAGGTGAATGGTAAATATGAAATTGTTTGCAATTATGTTTTCAGACAGACCTACATGATACGGTATATTAATGCCTTGGAAATTGCTCTCTCTCTCTCTAAAACTCCCTCTTTTTTTTAAAGGAATTACTCAAAATGTACAATGTCGAGGGGAAGTTGGGGAACCCCGACAAAAGTGTTCCATAGATTATGTACATACCGCTAGCATGTTTTCCGATAATTGATATATCACAAATTTGTCACTACATGAATAACCAAAAAAAAATAAAAAATAAAAATCAGTAGGTTTGATGTTGTTATCTGATGTCTGGCGTAAAAATAAAATACTTTCTAAAAGAACCTACCGAAACTATACCTGGGCTTTATCGACACAAGCTAATATTGTGGAGTTTCAATTTAAAACAGATGTCAAACTTTGATATCCGAGCTTCACAGTAGTGCGTAAATGAACAAAACACCCTAGATTACAAAGATTTGGAGAGTGGCAAGATATGCATGAATGACAATTACCACTGCGGTGGAGAATAAAATAGCCTAGATATGCGCACAGCATTCTATGGGAGGAAATGTGCCAAGTAAATCTGGTTAACCTGAGCACTCATAGATTTTCACTTTTTTTAAGCACTATGTAATCATTTTGAAATACAATTTTTCAGGGCTTCAATTTTAGACGTAATCAAAGACGCTTGGAGCATGGAGGATTACGTAGCTCACATTTTTAAAAATGTGGTCATTGTAAACTTTTGTCTTTAAGGTCACGAAATAACAATCTGATAACATGCATGATATTAGGGTCATTAATTCTTTTAAAACTTGATTGTTTTATAATACACTTTCTACCTTTCCACAGAAAAAATTCCCCCCAAATTGATACATATTGTGAAAAAATTGAAAGAAAGAAATAAAAACTCCGGTGCTTGATTAATGTGACAGAAAAATATTACACAAAAAGTTTTCATGTTCTGGAAACGATTCGGAAGCTATTTGTATCACAATATTATATACCTAAATGAATTAATTTGTGTACGATGACTATACTGTATTCTTGTTTTTTGTGTAAATATGTGTATATCAATTGAATTGGTATTTGCATTGTGTAGTATAATTTATGTAAATATTGTATGTATATATGGCAACAAAGTGAATTTCTGCTGAGGACAATAAAATAATGAATCTGAATCTGAATCTGAATCTGTATAATCAAGTTCATTATCCTAAAGTACTGTAAAACATGACAAGGAAGAAAACTAAAAGAATTCCAACAAGTTAATCTCACGGGAAAAAAAATAAATGAATAACTCTGTTCGGATATGTTACATGGGTCTCATCTTTACTCCTTATCATTAATCGTGATTTTTGTATTCAATTTTTAAACAAGTCTCTGCAGATCTTCTATTACCACGAGGGACGCGACGACAATATGTGCCGTCAGGTTTTGAACAAATCGGCACAGATTGTCGCCGGCGACAATTTGTGACGCTCTTGCCGATCCCAATTTTAGGTCTCACTGGCGACAATTCGTGCCACGAAAAAAAAAACCTAGCGGCACAGATTGTCGCCCCTTACTATTAAAGGCAAGGTTCACCCCGACATCAAGTAGGGTTTAATAAAATCAGAATAATGATAGAAACATATACGTGAAAGTTTGGCGAAAATCCACCAAAGAATAACAGAGTTATGAAGATTCGAAGTTTCAATATTTTGACGTCACATGCGAGCAGCTCCCTATATGTCATGTGATATAAATTCCATGAAAGTGCCGTTTTCTCGGAATTTTGAAAAATGTTTTACCTGACCATGCAATATTTTATCAGGAAACCTTATTTCATATAGAATTCTGTGAAAAAAAAACAATTCAATTATCATGAAACATTAAAAAATTGACAATTTATGGAATTTATATCAAATGATATATAGGGAGCTGCTCGCATGTGACGTCACAAAATTGAAACTTTGAACCTTCATAACTCTGCTATTTTTTTTTTCTTGGGGGGGGGGGTGGATTTTCGCCAAACTTTCACTGATATGTTTCTGTCATTATTCTGCTTTTATTAAAACCAACTTGACGTCAGGGTGAACCTTGCCTATAAGATTTGTGTCCGTCTGTTTGTTTGTATGTCTGTGTGTTTGTCTGTATGTGTCTGTGTGTTCGTCTGTGTGTTTGTCTATGTGTGAATATGTCTGTTCGTGTGTCTGTATGTGTCTGGTCAGTATGTGTCTGTTGTCTGTGTGTTGGGTGTTTGTGTGTTTCTGTGTGTGTCTGTTTATATGTCTATGTGTTTGTGTGTATGAATGTGTCCGTTTGTGTGTCTGTATGTGTCTGTGCGTCTGTATATGTCTCTGTGTGTCTATGTGTCTGTATGTGTCTGTTATCTGTTTGTGTGTCTGTGTTGAGTCTTTGTATGTGTCTGTGCACGTGTCTGTATGTATGTATGTTTGTGTGTTTGTCTACGTGTTTGCATCGTTATATGTTTTTGTTTGTCTGTGAGTGCATGTGTGTGTTTGATTATGTGTCTGTATGTATCTACTCTGTTTGTGTGTCTGGTGTCTGTGTGTTTATCTGTGTGTGAAGGTGTGAATATGTTTGTATTTGTATGTGTCTGTGTGTCCGTGTGTCTGTCTGTATGTGTCTGTGTGTTCGTCTGTGTGTTGTTTGTTTGTGAATGTGTCTGTTCGTGTGTCTGTATGTGTCTAGTCTGTATGTGTCTGTCGTCTGTGTGTCTGCGTGTTGCGTGTTTGTCTGTATGTGTCTGTGTGTCTGTTTGAATGTCTATTCATGCGTGTACCTGTGCGTCAGTGTCTGTGTTTGCTTTTGTGTCTTATTGTGTGTCTGCTTGTGTATGTGTGTTTACCGGTGTATGTGTCTGTATGTGTATGACTTTGTATGTGTGTTTCTGTGTGTCTGTCTGTGTGTGTTTCTATGTGTCTTTGAGTTCGTAGTGCGTGGGTTTGGGTTCATGCATTATTGTGTATATGGGGTTTGTGTATCTCTTTGTGTGTCTGTGTGTGTTTGTGTGTGTATGTACGCGTCTATGTACATGTACGTGCCTGTGTGTCAGTATGTGTATGTTTGTATGTCTGTGTGTTTGTCTGTGTGTCTGTGTGTATGAATGTGTCTGTTTGTGTCTCTGTATGTGTCTCTGTGTTTGTCTTTGCACGTGTCTATGCGTGTTTGTATGTATGTTTGTGTGTGAATGGCTCGGTGTGTGTCTTTTTTGTGCATGTGTGTGTGAATTGGTAGCTAGTTGGTGTGGTGTCGGAAACATGATGTACAAGTGTATGATGTGTATTTGGATGCCTGTAAGTGTCTATGTAAGCTTGTGTCTGGTTGTGAGTGTCAGGCAGACACACAGACACACAAACACAACGACATACACATAAAACAGACACATAAAGACACAGACATACACAAACACGTACACAAAAACATTAAGCCAAAAATAGACACACACAGAGACACACACAGACACACAGACACACAGACACACAGACACACATACATACATACATACATACATATACCGTACAACCACACACAAGCACACAGACAAGCCCACTAGCACGCATACAAAGAAACAGACAAACAGACTAACATACAAATACAGACATATTCTGACACACATGTAGACACACAGAGGCACACTGACGCATACCGTACGGACACACAAACATATACAGACACACGACACAGACACGCACAGACACACATAAACAGACAGACACACATTTAGACACACAAACATACAAACAGACACACAGATGCATACAGATAAACACAAAACATACAGACACAGAAACAGACAACGGACACATACAGACTAGATACATCCAGACACATTGACACACAGACACATACAGAAGCACAAACAGACACAAAATCAGACACATAGACAAACACATAGACACACAAACAGTCACATACAGACTCACAGACACACACAAACACATATACAGACACATACAGATACATGGACAAAAAGACACACACATACAAACACACATGTACACATACAAACAGAACAGACACATGCAGACACACGGAAACATACAGACACACACAAATACACATAAACACAGAGACACACATAGACACACAGACATACAGACACACAGACACATACAGACTAACACAAAACACACAGACAGACAACAGACCCATACAGACTAGACACATACAGACACATGGATACGCACACAGACACATACAGATGCACAAACAGACACAGACACACTGACACACACAGACACACACACAAACACACACACATACACACAAACAGACACAGACACACTGACACACACAGACACACACACAAACACACACACATACACACAAACAAGCTTATACAGACACACACACACAACCAGACTCACAGACACACACAGACGCATATACAGACACATACAGACACGAACAGACACATGCAGACACGCACACAGACACATACCAACGCACAAACAGACACATACAGACACACACACAGACGCATATACAGACACATACAGACACGAACAGACACATACAGAGACACACAGACAAACACACAGACAGAAACACACAATCAGACAAACAAACAGATACACAAACATACACATACTAACACGCACAAGCACACACACATATCAATATACCCACAAACAATTCAATTTATGCCGCAACATGCTTTGATTATGGCTGGCGACAATTTGTGCCGTCAACTCCTGGCACCAATTGTCGCCGGCGGCAACTTGTGCCGTCAGTTTTTCACAAATCGTCACAAATTGTCGCCTGCGACAATTTGTGACGCGGCGACAATTTGTGCCGTAACACCCCCACCCCCTCCCCCACCTGACCTGACGAGGAAGAAGGGTCTTTTGTTGTTGCTGTTGTTGTTGTTGTTGTTGTTGTTGTTGTTGTTGTTGTTGTTGTTGTTGTTGTTGTTAGTGTTGTTGTTGATGTTGCTTGTCAGCTTATCTGGGAGGGGGACCATGTGACAAAAGGAACCCCGCTTGGACCTCCGACTTGAAGTGAAAAATGTTTATTGCTACTACTGCTGCTACTACTACTACAATTCCTACGAAAGTTGAGGAACTGCTGATTTCCTTTAAATTCGAGCCATGTATTTTCTGTAATGAAATAAGCGACTCATCACAGATTGAAGTTAATAAGTCATCTTTACATTATTGTCCTTTTATTTTTTCCATTTACCCTTCATTTTTCCAATCTTTTTTGTTTTCATTTTTTCCATTTGTTCCCTTTTTTCTACTGTTGACAATTTATTTTACGTTTGTGTGTATATAATATATTTACGAACGCTTTTATGCAGGATTCCCGTATCCGAGAAAACAGAAATCCACACGAAAATAGCCAATAATTGAGAATCCTTGCACAAACAAACATCGCCAGGCGAAGATTAAATATTTGTAAAAGAACGTGATGGGGGCAAAAGTGAGTAAGATTTATTAAATAAACGCGTTCCAGGGCGTAAAATGAGAGAATATTGCCTTATAGCTCTTTGAAGAGGAGCAGGAGTTCTGAAAATCTGCCGCAAATTAAATCTATTCATTCGTGATCAAATAGACTCCATATCGGATTTCGCGTCACAGAGGAACGCCAGATCGTCCGGTATTCTGCAGGTATTAGGTGGAGGAAACTACTTTTTCTGGTTATCCGCGGGAATGAAACTAGAGATCGTCTGTTTGTGCTGATCTCCGAAACGACGCAAGCCCGCGAATAAAAAAACTGGCCGATCAGCAGATGATGCAAACCCGCCAGGCTTCACTGCGCGCGGAGACGTGAATGCACCGTCAGGCAGTGGCTACAAACATCTATCGTCCACTTCACCGCAATGGTCTCGCCCAGATGATCAATTTTAAAACTGAGACTTCTTAAAAAGAGATTTTTGCTTTGTTATTGATAATAACTCTATTGTATTCAGACGATGGTTTGCAGTTTGAAGTGTTTCCATTTTACCGGTTTAATATCAACGCGCAGCACGTGGTGACACCCGCACCGGATCGGATTAATTCATTCTCAAACAGGTAAGATGAACCTCTTCAATCATCATTTTCTGCATTTTGCTATTACAAAAAATAATCATCAAAAATCATTGTACATCGTCGTGATGGCCTGGTGGTTAGACGTCCGCCTCACGTCCGGAAGGTCGCGGGTTCGAGCCCTGGCCGGGTAATACAGACGACTTTCTTAAAAATTGTACCTTCTGCTTTCTAGCCAGGCGCTCGGCATTCTAAACCAGAAAAGCGTAATAAAGACGTTGTTGTTATGCAGGGCCCGCTGAGAGAGCGGTCTGTGTGACTAAAGTGGCTACCCTGGCTTAATAAGGTGTTATTATCATTATTACTATTAATATCATCATTTCAATGACATTCTTACATATCTTTCAGATATTAAGCATGTAGGCCTATAATAAACAATATGTCAATTGACCAACATCTATCAAAAAGCGACAGGGTCATATATAACGATGTATGATTACACAGTGTTGAGAACTAGAGCGAGGGAAATGCTATTTTCTTAAAACACGAACAAGGTTAACTTATTTTTTTTTATCATTCCGTTACTTCATCTGTTTTAATTCTTATCTACCTGTCCTAAATGTGCCGTACTGATATTTGCAGCCATACGTGTCGTAAACACACATCTATCATGCGCACCATGGGGCTAACTTGAAAGTAAAACCATTGCAATAATTGATTAAGTTTGTTTCTATATGTATATCATCCCACTTTTTTAAATGTTCAGTTTGGGTCAGTTATTGAGTAATCATTCCTATTCAGCCAGACTTCGCTGATGTCGAAAAATCGTAACAATTGGGAACCCTTCTCAGGAAGGACGTATGTAACTTGTAAGGTCGGTGGTTTCGAATCTAAAGGGTGTTCATCTTTCGAGTACAATGGTAACAAAGTTCCACGTTTTGTTTTTTTCGTGGGGTAATCTGAGTTTGCCAGTTAAGGGGAAAACTGAATGTTTGGGAAATAAGAAAGTATCAGTAATAACTTACAAGACTTATTCTAGGACAATAAATTGTAAAATGTTCAAAGTACAAACTTTGACAAAACGTATACTATGTCTTATTGTGTGTGTGTGTGTGTGTGTGTGTGTGTGTGTGTGTTGTGTTGTGTGTATGTGTGTATGTGTGTGTGTGGCGTTTGTGTGTGTGTGTGTGTGTGTGTCTGTGTGTGTGTGTTTGTGTGTGTGTGTGTGTGTGTTGTGTGTGTGTGTGTGGTGTGTGTGTGTGTGTGTGTGTGTGTGTGTGTGGGTGGGTGGGTGGTGGGTGCGTGTGTGTGTGATGTGTATGACGTGTGTGTGTGTGTGTATGTGTATGTGCGTGTTTGTGTGTGTGTGTGTGTGTTGTGTGTGTGTGTGTGTGTGTGTTGTGTGTGGTTGTGTATGTGGTGTGTGTGTGTGTGTGTGTGTGTGTGTGTGTGTGTGTGTGTGTGTGTGTGTGTGTGTGTGTGTGTGTGTGTGTGTGTGTGTGTGTGTGTGTGAATCCCTCTCTGCAGGTGTAGGTAATGAAAATGTATGTGTACCTGTTTATCTATTTGTATGTGTTGGAGGAGGGGTGTATCATTGGTGTATACATGAATTTCAAATATATTGAAATGAGTAACTTGGGTTTCAATGTGTCTGTGTTGAATTTATTTATTTTTAAAATCAAGGTATCACTGCTATAAGAAAATGCTCATCCTTGAAAATAACACTGTATCTCAGACTCTCAAATTAAGCTGTGTTTTCAGAAACTTGAATAAAACGTGGCACACATATTATGTTTAAGTTTATATTCGTTAAAATTCAAGTCTTGACTTTAACTTCACATAATTTAAGAAATAAAAATCATCCAGAAATATTGCTTAAAGTGTATAAGTATCCAAAAGTGATTCAAATAAATGTTTGAACAATGTCTTATCAGAATATATTTTATTTTTAAGACTTTGGTATCATCACTAAGTGTCTGTGTGTGGTTTAATTTTATTTGGTAGTGTTTTATAAGTTTTACAATTGCAATCTGTAATTGTGTTCTTGATCAAGCCATTCATTTTCCAGGTGAATCTTCTGTAACAATTTGCTGTAAACATTCGTTACCTATATGCGATAGATACAAAGTGATTAACTGGAACTGAAATTGCATTTTATTTCTGTTAATTTCATAAAAGAAAAAGGGATGAAGATAGCAGATTTATGACAAAATGTTGAATGAATGTTTTACAAACTCGTGTCTTTCCAACTTTATACACCAAATCTCCACTCAGCTGTAATGATTGTGATTTTGAGTGTAATTGTGATTCACCGTTTCGGTTGCAAAGTTAGCAATGTAAGTTTTAAGATATAAAGACAAGTGTGATAAAGAGAATATTATTTAAAGTGGAATGCAACCCAGACTTCCTCCCTGCGTTCAGACAATACAGAACAATACAAAAAGGAAATAGATTAGTCACAGTTTGAACAAACTTGGTTGAACGGTTCAAGAGTTATGACTGTTCAAAGTTTATTCAATCTTTATTATGGTGGATTCTTAAATTGGCAACTCTACCAGCTCTTAAGATGAAAGTGTGGAGAACTTCTCTTTGCTTTTGAACATATTTTTTTTACATATTTATTTTTTTATCAAATATCCTATTCGCTTGTTGTGCAAGTATTTCCAAGCAAATATGATTTTACATTCCTTTGAAAGAATTCGGTTCCTTTCTCAACTGACATTTCAGAAAAATGCAAATTTGTGAAAATGTGTGTACATATGCAGTAGGAAGTTCTCCATACTTTTATCTGGAAAATGGGTAGAGTTGTCAATTCAAGGATCCTCGATAGCAAGAATTATGTAAGCATTGAACAATCATAATTCTTGAACCATTCAACCAAATTTGCTCAAACTTTCACTTTTTGCCCCTCTTTGTGTTCTGTATTCTCTAAATTCAGGAAGATAACTGGGTTTCATTCACTTTTTTTTTAATTATAACTTAAGCAGAAAGTAAGTGAGATTTCAAAGTGATGAAGTACGAGTGTGGTGTTATATATCAGTGGATGTGGTGATAAATTCTACGAAATTGTATGTTTAATGATTGGCAACATGCTCGTCACGCTTCTTACCAGTTGAATATGTATTTGGGATAAAAACAATTATCCCCGGCGTAGAACATATACTTTTATTTATGGTAATAATAATGAATAATCAAAACTTATAGAGCACACACACCGTCCAAGGAAGCAAGCATGCACTAGCCCAGCAACAGTTCTCTTCGGTATATATACTAAGATTTATATGAATTATTATGGCTTAAAAACATGAAATAGTTAGAAAGTACTTGTATCACCCATCACAATTCTCAGCTCCACTCGGTGAGGCCTGGTAGCCTCTAGCTGCTCCATTTACTGAAAATTCGGGAAACATACCCAGTCAGTACATAACTCACAAGAGCTCTAACGTTTGAGGATACCGGGCTTACGCAGGTAGAAATAAAAATAGAATAATGGGTGGTTACAAAATAATACACATGAGATTTTGATTTGGTAAATTATGATTGAGTTGTACTAATAAAACAAATACATGGCTACAACGAAAAAGATGAAATTTAAGACTTATCAACTGGAAATGAAAGAAAGAAAAAGGAGCCTGTCTGCCATCTACTTCTATTTTGGCTTATTTGTGGACAAAAAAATCCAGGTGAAAGTTTAAAAGAAATAACAGGACAATTTTGTTTGAACTAAATTTTGGATACGTCATGAAAGGAGACAATATGATAAAGAATCTGGGTTGGCTGGTGTCGAAACTCATGACCTAATTATTTATTTATCTATTTATATAATTTATTACATTCAATTGCACATTCTATTCAAGATAGCATTGGTTTTAGGAGAAAAGTGCCCCTCCTCAAAGCCCTGAAACATTAGTGCGTAAATGATTAACTTTACATAAAGTCTAAGTAGTTTAAATTCAAAATGGATTATGTCGTGTTCAAGTTTAAATATAAAATTAATAGCAACATTAAACGATATATAAATAAAGTCACATGAGATGCGCTGAAAATGTAAACATGATGATCCTTCCACGTGGTAAAAAACTTACACCAGTTGAAAATATTCAAAAATTACCAAAATGCATTGGATCTGTATCGAAGACTGGCGGCTGTCTGTTAATGCTACAAAATTATTTTAGAACGTGCGTCTCAGACAGAAATACATCCCAGACGTTAGAAATGAATGAATAATGAGAGGGATAGACATTGGACAGACACATAAATGTACAAAAACACACAAAACACACACACACACACACACACACACACACACACACACACACACACACACACACACACACACACACACACACACACACACACACACACACACACACACACACACACACACACACACACACACACACACACACACACACACACACACACGCGCGCGCACACACACACACACACACACACACACACACACACACAGACAACACGTACATACTTTCATCTGCCCTACACGACGACTACATGAAATATGAACTGAAGAATGCCTGAGAAAATACCATTCACAATACTTCTTCACAGGCGTTTGCTTTTTTAAATATGCTGGATTTTGTTGAAAATATTATCATCAATGAGACTTTTAAGATTAATTTTCATTCTCAGTCATGAAATCGGGTTCCCATTTACATATCATCATCCTGTTCCCCCATAGTTGTGTCAGCGCTCGCAATCAATGCGTCTGAAAAGGAGTAATTTAATACTCCCTAGTTCTTCACAATTTGTAACCCACCTTCAAGCTTCAAACAGCCCCAGGGGTGACTGAGGTAGGGAGGGGTCGCAGTGCGATGAAGGAAGAATTAACTTGGTCGTGGTAATGAATGGTGTCTCATGAATTTTAAGCGAAGAGTCTCTTAGTATCCCACCATTTGTCGAGTGGTCTCTGACAATGCCGATGCTACATGCACTTCTGGATTATTAACCTAGAAAGCACCATTCTGCAATTGCGTTGTCTCACGAGGATTGCTTCAATTTCACCGGCATAACCCCCTTTTTTATACTAAATTCATTGTTCTAGTCTTTTCACACTCAAAACTTCATAGCGACACAATAATTTACTAGAAATTAATGTTTAATATAGAAAGTATGGGGAAATAATTTGTTACGTCATGTGGGAATTTTGAAGGTTCCTGGCAAACTGCTTGGAATTATTATTGCATCAAAGCGGGCTTTTAAGGGGCTTTACTCGGTCCGTTTTCACTTTTGTCAATATTTACGTAGATGTGCGTGTAGTATGTTAGCTCTTCCAATCGTTACCGGGCGAGTTGGCTCAGTGGTAGAGCGTCCGCTTCTGGTCCGGAAGGTCGCGGGTTCGAGCCCCAGCCGGGTCATACCAAAGACTTTTTAAAAATGGTACCTTCTGCTTTCTAGCCAGGCGCTCGGCATTCTAGAATAGAGAAGGGTAATAATAACATTTATGTTATGTAGGGCCCGCTGGTAGAGCAGTCTCTGTGACTGAAGTGGCTACCCTGGGTAAATAAGACGTTATTATTATTATTATCGGTAATTACTTACTGAATTCGACAATGTAGTATCAACATCATAATGGTACCCATCACTTCTTTCCTAAGTTGGGTTCTTTATATTTTGGCTAAGTAACGGACAACCTAAAAATCTGCAAAATGTCTTTCTCGCAAAAATTCTGCAGAAAAGTATTTACCATGGTAATGCGATCACAAATATCACACATTTAACTCCTTAACCTTTACCCTCTGGACCAACACATTTCAATGATTGCTATTGGAACAAAGTATTTTGATAGATTAGAATCATCCTTGAGCAATGGTATTGCAGATCAGTGACATGATTGAGAGAAATGAAATTTGCCTTTTGAACCAAACTGCTTGAAAGATATACCAAATATACACCAGCTGGAGTGGATCTCCTGACTGGAAGGATTTGTCTTGAGTTGTTTTCTTAAAGGGAGAAGGAGCCACCAACTAACAGGCATAAGTTAAGAAAAAAAAATGACATTGTGAGTATTGTGAGAACTATGGTACATGGTGATAAAGAGAGCCTAAATAAGTGGTACTGTATGATACTCGCCCTCAACAAGGCCCTATAAATTAGTTGATTTGAGTTTATTTTACGTCTTTGCAAGTTTCATCCCGGGACAAAACTTGCAGAAACAGCTATAGGGGAGAAGCTTATCGATTCAAACAATGCATACATTACCACGGCGCGACTAACACACGTCGGGTGGCATGTATCAGTCACGCATGGTCAGCTGCAGACGTGTGCATGGGCGATCTTAATTGGTTGGCAAGAACTAAAATCTTTTCTTAACGACACTATATAACATCGTGGAAGACCCGATTAAAAAATTGTCAAACTTTGCTATCTGACATATCTGACAATGTTTGAATACGCAAATAAACACCCTAGAAGTACACAAAAGTTCAGACAGTTATGTTGTCACTGGTAAAATATGTTCAGATAAAATTTGGCACATGAATTATTCTAGGCCGATAGAAAAATCTGCAACACAGCCGCAGTCTATGGGAAAAACCGGGAATGGTCTCACAATGATTTTTACTCTTTTAAAGCACTTAATGATCATTTTGAACTGTAATTTTTTCAGGGCTTCATTTTTAGACCTTATCAAAATCACTACTAGCAGGGGGAATCCTGTAGCTCACATTTTTTTTAATGGAAACATGGTTATACAGTCCTTTAACTTATGCCTGTTAGTTGCCGGCCCCTTCTCCCTTTAAGAAGAATCAAGTATGTCTCGAGGCTCGAGAGAATTAAACCCCATAGAAAGCTACACTACAGATTTGTTTTTTAACAAGGCATACTGATGGAAATTATTTTAAAATGAGTCAAATTTTGACTCAAATATTTTCACAGTAAAATCCTTGCATAGTTCATTTGATTCTACAATATTTGTTACCCAAAGTTGAGGACTACCCCCATTCCTGTCATTTACCTTTAAGAGAGGAAGAGTAGCGTCGAAAATACCCAGACGACTGTTGACTGAATGCCAATTCATTGCCAGAAATATGGCGAAGTAACTGCGAATAAATCTGAATGTTTTCAAATCGCTTTCCAGCTGGCCATATTCGACCAGCTGTGATCGTTTGAAGTGCATCCCTGCATTTCTGGGTCAACATAGCAAAAACAGCACACTTTTTGTTCGTCATAGTTCCTCAACAACTTCGATAAATAGGTTTTAAACTTTCCATACCCTCCAGCACTAATTAAACTACTTTTAACGTCAGATATAAGACAACTTTCATTTGTGAAATGACCCCCCTCCAGTATAATACTGGCGTGAATTTCTTCTTTTCTTATGCCGACAACAATTTAGATCTGCACTTTTCGAAATCGGACATCATAGTGCTTTCCATTCCATCACAGTGTCCAGAAGTGTAATAGCCTATAAAATGTATGTGACCAATCTCATCTATTTTTTCACCTCTTAGAGGTGTAGATATTGATTTTAATGCATATAAGGGTGACAATCGTTATTGTGCCTGATTTTTCTTGAAGGGCGTATTATGAAATTGTATTTAGCGGGCTTTAAAGGAAGACGTAGCCAGCATTAACAGGCATAAGTTAAGAAAGATTTTGGGTTCTTGCCAACCGGAGCTCACCATACCTGACCGATGCATGCCACCCGACGTGTGTTATTCGCGCCGTGGTAATGTATGTACTGTTTGAATCGATAAGCTCCCCCCCCCCCCCTCCCTCCCCATGCATAGCTGTTTCAGCAAGTTTTTTCCAGGGAAAAAACGCGCAAAGACTTAAAATTAACACAAATTAATTAATTTATAGGGCCTTGCTGAGGGTGAGTGTCACACAGTACCCCTTATTTAGGCTGCCTTTATCACCATGTACCGTAATTCTCACAGTTCTCACAATGTCATTTTTTCTTGACTTATTCCTGTTTTTTGCCGGCTACATCATCCTTTAACTCTTTACATGCCAGAGAAATTACAGCTCTATGGACGTTGTATGTATTATATGGTGCATATTTGCACCTTCGGCAGAATAAAAGTTAATGGGAGCAGTGCATTGATAACACTGTTGCCATATTCAAACCGTGAGTCATAAACTCAAATCACTGTTCTCATTAACCCGTCGCCTCCAAGATTCTGAGAATCCCATAGAGTTAACACATGGCCGTAGCCAACGGGTTGAAAAAATCTTTGCAATGAATTAGCACTGATTTATTAGCACAATTTTTCTTCAATTAGCGTTGACAATTTTACAGATATTTTTACAATTAAATGATTTTGAAATGGCCTGATATTTAACTTTTCTCATACGCAAAAGTTTTTGTAGTCTAAGTATAGACTTCTCTTTAATTTCACCCAATCCCGAGCGAAGCGAGGTGCGAGCGTAGCGTACAGAAAATCTAGTCTAAGTGTCGAGACTCATACCTAATTTAAGTTCCTGAACTGCCATAGGATTAGAGCAAAAAAGGGAACAGTCTAAAACTTAGACTGAGTTTTTTAGAGGATTAAAATGTCCACGTCGTGTACAGATGCTGATACCAGTAAATGCACGCTGAAGACCAAAAGCAATGTTCTTGTCCCACTGTACAGCCCTAATTTTGAGTGTATCGTGTGGACTGAGCTAGGAAGAGACGTTATCTTCATCAAGCCTAATTGCATTTAATAGTTGAAGTCTTACAACCTAACAGCAAAGAGGGGATAATTTGATACTAAGAGCGGAGGGCGCACTAACTCAATACGAGCCATGTACCCCGTTGCAATCAACACAGTCACCAAGCCACGGTCTGTGTGTCTTTCTGTGTAGTGCCCGAAGAATTAATTACCTCGTGAAATTAAAGTGAAATTTTCCTCCGTGTACACATCATATAGATCTATGTTATAACAGTAATTGCGAGTCTGATCAAATGTAGAGTATTTGCTTTTGGCCTTTGACTTTCCAGACCCGTTTGGTCTCAGGTTAATTGTTTGGTCGATTGCGTTTTCCCATTGGCCCATTTCACCAGAGGATTGTTTAACGATTTCTTGCACACAGAAGATGGATAGAGCTGGGATATGGCATCAGAGAGAAGGGGATACATTTTATAGTGAGGATAAAACCTGGAGTTGGAAGACGAGATTCTTGAAGGAAATAAAGGAGTATGAGAGGAAGGGATAAGAGCAGGAGGAAATTGAATATTCACTTAATATCCACCCATCTGTCTCGTTATCTGGGTTTTGTCTTTTTACCCTTTTTACCATTTCCCCGCTTTCACCTTCTGCCTTACTATTGCACCTTTCACCGTTAGTTCTTTCTGATGCTTAGCAAAAATGGAAGCAGCAAAAAAGAGTGATTACACAACAACAATTGGAAGCTTTAAAGATATTAAATGCTTAAGGAGAGATATAAAGAATAATTCGACCACCCGATTATTACGGATAGGATTAACATTCATTTTTTTGTTAATTAAGTATATCACGCTAAAATTTCATTTGACAATTGTTTATCTTTTGGGGGGATAAAATCTTTGAGGGATAAAATGTTTTGTTTTGAGTTCGACACTCAACTATTATACACATAGTAACCTGGATTTTCTTCAAACTAAACTCTGTAACACGGTATTATCATTATTATTATTATTATTATTATTATTATTATTATTATTATTATTATTATTATTATTATTATAATTATTGTTATTATAATTATAATTATTATTATTATTATTATTATTATTATTATTATTATCATTATTATCATTATTATCATTATTATTATTATCATCATCATCATCATCATCATTATCATCATTATTATTACACTCCTGCTCATAATTATGGAATATTTTGTTGATACTTAAGTTCATTTTTTCTATATCGTCCAAAATTTTCAAGAGAAGTGTTTATTTCACAAAAAGCAGTATGTGAAGCAATTTTTGGATTTCATGAGATGACTAAAGTAAAAACTAAAATACATTTGAGCGCAATAACAATTATATATCAATTTTTTTTTAAATCCACCAAAAATCATGAAAAAAGTATCAAATTAAAGTAATTTAAAAAACAAGACAAAAAATGATAAATTTGGATCTAATATCAATTATCATTAAATTAACATCAATATAGTCTATTGCAAGTCTAATAACGCGCGTAACCACCACGTGACTCAACAACAACTCTGAATACCGCCATTTTTAAACACAGGTTTTAGCGTCGAGTCGGACGCTACAAAGTGCTCAGCATTCCTGAAATACTTAGAATATAATTGTTTCACCAGGGGTGAGCAAATATTAATCCCAGGTGTACCGTTCACGGAAAAATGGCAACTTCTAAAATGTCTCTAAAGTATTCCATAATTATGAGCATGAGTGTATTACTGTTATTATTATCATCGTCGTCGTCACCATCACCCTATTTGTATTCATCACCGTATACCCTCAAGTACTCGCGTATTATTTTCCTACCTATATCTAAAGTCACCAGTTACACTATCACTCATAGACATGGATAGAGTATTGGGCAGGGATGATACATGGTCCCACCCCACACTATGCAAAACCTACCGCCCACACATAAAAGTCCACCGTGTATTTTAATCTCAACGCCTATCAGATTTAGAATATCCCATTGCCCTTTTTCTTGATGTTGTATATTTAATGATATGTGACCGGACCTGACAAGATGTCGCCGGCAGTCTTTGACCAATAATTTTCCGCACCATCTACTTTTAAACCCTTCGATACATGAGATAATTGTTTATTCTCATTTATCAACCGGCTTTACCCCACTCCACTTTAACTCAATACCCGAAATAACCCAATTCCTTCTATTATTATTTCACGGAAGCTATCTATGCGTTACGCCTCATCACTGTTCCGAAAATACCGATTAAATCTGGACCGCGCGAGTCTATTTTCATATACGCAAATGATCTCTCATTAGCTAATGAATCTATTTCCTTTCTTTCGAAGCAGCGGAAAATATATCTTCGTTATCGTGAAAATTTGCTTAGCTTTAGAAACATTATCGTTACATCATAATGACTTGCGTTTGTATATAAATTTATATATACATGCATTATACCGTATACAGTATGAGTGTGATTATGTGTGTGTGTATGCGTGTGTGTGTGTGTGTGTGTGTGTGTGTGTGTGTGTGTGTGTGTGTGTGTGTGTGTGTGTGTGTCGTCGTCGTCGTTCGTTCGTTCGTTCGTTCGTTCGTTCGTTCGTTCGTTCGTTCGTTCGTTTCGTTCGTTCATTCGTTCGTTCGTTCGTTCGTTCGTTCGTTCGTTCGTTCATTTGTTTCATTTGTTTGTTCGTTCATTCATTCGTTCGTTCGTTCATTCATTCATTAGTTTGTTCTTTCTGTCGTTAGTTCGTTCGCTTGCTCGTTCATGCATCCATTTAATCATTGTATTTTGATGAATACCACGTGGGTAACCCTTAAATCGTTAAAACTTGTTTATTTCCAACAATTCGCCTAAATTAGGTGGAAGCATGCAAAAAAGGAAATCCTCAGATTTTGACAAGCATGTGGCCCTTACAACCTGTTTTCACATTTCT